>JAVIXY010000135.1:51463-97663 GCA_033030565.1 Fusarium nematophilum
CCCCCCCCCCCCCCCCCCATCGTCGACGTCTTGTTGAAACTTTCCCTCGTTGCTGGGTCCTCGTGGTCGACCTCTAGAAGTTCATATACTCCTAGCCACCCTTGGCATATGGGCGTGTTGGAGTCGCGAGCTTGTGTTGAAAGTCGTACCCTTCTGCTCCCTCAGGGCTTTGTTTTGTGCGCGCTTCGGTCCCCAGAGCACTTGTCGATCACCAGGCCCCGTCTTTGGCAAGCATGCGAATCGCAATTTGTTTCCTCACCTAACCCAAGACGCCTTTCTTCAGCAGCTCTGAAACACTAAAGCGACCCGAGCTGTTTGTGATTCATCTGTTACTATGGGAGACTACTATCACCACTTTCTCTCCTCGATGTCGGGGGCCGGGATGAATCCGGTTACCTCCCCCGAGGAAATGCTCGATCCTCGAATCCACGGCCCGCCGATTCCCATGGCGTCCGCTCCGATGCCTGGGCCGTATCAGCAGCTCGGGTATTTCACAGGTTTCCCGGACCCCATGATGTTCAACCCGGGAAAGCCCCAGAAAGGCCGCAGGAAGTCTGCCGCAGGGACTCCCGCTGCTGTCGACCATGTAAAACATCGGAGGACGCGCTCTGGCTGCTTCATGTGCCGCAGCCGAAGGGTTAAGGTAGGGAAACCCGCTTGGCAGCCTCGAAACGTGTCTAACCTGTTTTCAGTGTGACGAAACGCGGCCAATATGCGAACGTGGGTGCAGTCCTGAACCACCTTCTGATTTCAAGTTGATACTAACGATGCGAAGGTTGCAAGAAGGGAAATCGAGAATGTGTCTATCCTGACCCTCCCTCCTTAAAAGGTTCAGCAGGATCTGGCGGGAAACCCAAAGATGCTGCTGCCTCGACCCAACAGACAAGTCCCCCTTCGTCAATCGCAGAGGACGATGAAGACGCAGAGCAAGAATCCAAGCTTGAGACGATTCCCGACGAAGATGAAGCAGAAGACCAGACCTCGAGGTCCTCCGTGCTCTCGTTGCCCTCCAAGAGCTCGTCTCCCTCGACGGCCACTGCAACACCGAGTAGCCTGGCAGCTATCTATCCGTCTGCTGATTTCCCTGTTCAACTAGGACAAGCGGACTGGTCGCATCTACCACCCGAGTACCAGCGATGCCTGACCTTCTTTGTCGAAAACATTACCAACTTCCACTATTGCCTTCCCACAGACTTGGACGATTTCTTCAAAACAATCCTACCGAGCGCGGCAACCCGTCATGAACCACTCCTCAACGCAGTTGTCGGTTTCTCGGCGTATCACTTAACCCTTCGGAACCCGCACGGAAAACTTCAAGATTTCTTGCAGTACTATAACAAAAGCGTCACTCTGTTACTGGGCTCGTTTAAGAGAAAGGAGAAACCTAACGTGGCAACCCTCTTGACTATATTGCAACTTGCTACAATAGAGGTATGCGTCATGCCCCTTCATCTGCGGTCAAGCCTGACCTTCTGACTCTTCTTAGGAGTACTTCGGCGATTGGGTCAACCTCATGGGGCACCAGAAGGCAGCGTTCGAAATTTTGACCAGCATGTTTACTCCACAGACCGTGATGCAGACTCCCATGGGCCGTATGTGCCTAAGCTGGTACGCTCGATTCGATACTTTCGTGGCTCTCATGGGAGGGTTTCCGACCGATTTGCCCCGAGAATGGTTCTTAGCCATGGTCGACTTCTACAAGTCAGAGGTGACAGCGTACCCCGGAGAGTTGCGATGGAAAATCGAAGAATGGTCCGCTCGGCTCCGTCTAATATCCTACGATATGTCCATTTTGTTTGCCCGAGGCAGCAGAGGCCAAATCTCTCCCGAAGAGTTTGTCAAGGAGCACGATGCGATCAACGTACGACTTGTGGAATGGAAAGAGAAGCGTGACCCAGCACTGTTAGACTCGAGATATCTCATTACGGATTTCCCGCCAGCGGAAACGATCGACCCGGACGATATCGTCAACCCGTATACTGTGGGCATCCTCTACGACTTCCCCCTGTTCAACGCTACGGTACTATGTGCAGAATGGAATAGCATCATGATCATGCACAAGTGTCAATCGTCCGGCTCAAGGCCGGACCTTCTGTTCGCCGACCTGAACCGCCATGCGTACAGGACTTGTCAGTATTTCGAGACTCTAGAGTTCTGGCCAGCAACGCCCAAAGGCGTCTTGATTCTGATCCAAGCATGCATCGCGATTGCAGCCCTCTTCCTACCGCAAGACGCGCAGCATCATATGTGGTTTCGTCGAAAGTTTGCTCTGCTTGAGACTATGGGGTAAGAATATCACGCGCGATTTCGTTTAATGAGGGAAGTAGTCGAGCAATGGACTGACAGATCTCCAGATACATTCATCCTATCACACTTCGAAGCAAGATGTCTGAACTGTTTCGGGAGCCATCCTGCGTACAATGGTGGCTGCCGAATGGCGAGGGATTCAGCCCCGTGTTGCAGAGCATCCGAAACTTCGCTGATGAGAGAAATGCTGCGGCTGTCACAGCCCAGCAGGAGAACCTTCGCGAAGTGAGACATATTTTCGCAAAACTGTCGTTGATGGACGAAGCCAACGCAGCATCAGGCGCTGGCGAAAGTTCCGCGTCACGTCGCGGAGGCTAGAGGACGGACGCGAAGTATGCGCACATAATAACGGAAGGTCATCTGGACTTTACAGGAAGTCTCAAAAGGTCCTCATTCCCCCGAAACAGCATGTCGCAGTGTACATCACATCCCCATCGGTGGATCAACACGATATGGCGATTCCGGAATCAACTTTGCTCGGACACAAGCTCAATCCTATTGACCTATCTCCGGCTTAGTTGGGTGTGAAGACATTTTCTGGTTGAGCAGCAAGGCGACACGAACGGGTCATTAGGGGTGATGAAAGGAGTTTCGGTTCATGTTTATGTACAACATACCTACGACATCGTATTCGGGGGTGAGTCATGGAAATAACGGGCATTGGTTTGCTCGGTAGGAGACTTGTCTTTTTTGGTTGCCGTGAGAGAGTTGTTTTTGGACAATTCTGCGTCTGGGTAGACTCAGAACGGGCTGGCAGAAATAACTAGACAAGAGAAAACAAAATGGGACATTTTGGCGGTGATGGGGAGGATGGGTAAGGTGCGCACATCACTCTGGATTTGACGAGAAGCCGCCTTATTTGTCGCGTGTCGTAGTGGCCTTTACTGATAGACCTGCCATAAAAGGTACCGTATGTGTATATATATGTCTGTATATATGTATAGAGTAACCTGATTGCCCCGGCCTGATCTACAGATCTATTATGAAGATGAGAAATTGTGAATTAAGTAACTGTGCTTCTTCGCTATTCTATCAATCCTCTCCTCCCTTGGGCTCTTTTTCGGATACCGTCTGCGCAGCTGTCGTATTGTCATCGGGTTGTTGTTTCTCATCACTTTGAGTTGCAGGCTCAGAAGCAGGTTCCGAGGCTGAACCGATAGCCTCACTCTCCGTCCCCGATGGTGCCGGGTGGTTCTCCTCTGGTGTGGTGTCTGGTGCTATGCTCTTTTCCTGAACATCCTCAGATGGTGCTGGTTCTGGAGCTGTCTCGGGCGGATTGGGCGCAGGCTCATCCGTCGTATCAGACTGCGTTTCTGAAGCCGGTTCCACGATGGTTTGGTCAGGATCCTCTGCCTCGGCGGCGTGTTCCTCCTCTCCATCTTCTTCGGCTGAAGATTCGCGATGTTGTGGCGAAGCTTGTGCCATCACGGATTGTTCGACAATAACTGGAACCTCGGCGATTTCTGGCTCCTCCTCGACTGGCGGAGGGGCCGAAATGTGCATGTCTTTCAATTTTCGCGAAACTCCGTCGGCTTCCTCCTCCTCAGCTTCCATGACCGTTGTTACGGCACTGCCAGTCGATGGACTGCTCCTAATGTGCCGCCGAGTGTTTGTTCGCATAGGGTGCATGTTGTCATCCTCAGCAGCAGGTGGCCTCTGTTGTGCTGGGGGCTTCAGGATGGTGGGCGGGGGCTTCTCGACCTCGTGCTCGATCTGAGGAGCCTCCAGTCCCTCGGCCTCTGGGGGAAGCTTATAATTCTCCGCAGGTAGGAGATCGTACAGATCGCAAACCGTCTTGAAGAAGACGTAAAGCCCCGTCTGGCCTTCGACGGACCAGAATACGCCGCGATGCTGAAACCACGCATGCGCGAATATGCGATGCAGGCGGCGAAACACGTTGACGAGGTTCTTGATGCCCACGTTCTTGCTGTGATTGTCGCTGAGGACGACGAAGCGGCTGGGGAAAATCTTCTGGTCGGTGACGACGTTGGCGGCCCAGTCGAGGGTGTGGCAGCAGTAGTCAATGGCGCAACAGCTCTTGGGCTGCTCGTGTACGGCACATAGGAACTGCCATTCAGAAGCGCGCATCTCGGGGCACGTGTTTGCACTGCATGGCGGAGTGTCGAAGAGAAAGCCGACGATAAGGGAGTTGCACTGAGAGATCAGGAAGCGGCAGAGCTCGTAGAGCCAGATGGTACGGTCGATGCCGTTCGGGGGCTGGGCGAGCTGTAGCGCGGTCGTGCGGGTTATGGGTTGGGTGTTGGAGGCGGTATGGTAACAGTGGAGGGCGGCGAGGTGTTCTTGGAGTTGAAAGGCCGAGTCCAGCTGGTGGACGTTAGCCTGCAGTCTGGATGTGGCTGGATCCTGTGAGCAAAACAAACCTCGTGTAGGGGTATCAAGGGAGGCCCGGCGGCCATTTCTGCGGCTTTCGTCCCTGGATGTATCCGCCGCCTGGAGCTCGCATCAAGCTGTGTCTGCTCTTGAGGCGTCGTTTGGGGACTGGCAGCTGGCCCGCCAGACGGTGACTTGGGTCCAATCTGGATCTCAGCCGCTGGAGGCGGGCTCGGTAGCCGGGGTGAGCTCGGCGCTAGCGACATGACGAATGGAGGGCAATGTCGTAGCGTTGATGAAGGATCGCACGAAGATCTGAGGAACTGGAGAGAGAGAGAGTTGGGCGGTTAATAACACACAAGGCTGCGATGATAAGTGGCTGGGCAGGGTCCTGACACTAGGTGACTAGATTCTCGATATGTGCATAGCTTAACCAGTTAATGCAGTTAGCGGGGACCGTGCGACTTATACACCACCACGCCTTCCTTCGCTGCGTGCTTTCCAAGTTGAACGCAAGGTCGGAAAACTTGGAGCAACAAAGTAGAACGGCACTTCCAAGGTTCGGTTTTGTGTTTGTTCAGGGGCCCCGAATACTCGGAGATTCAAAAAATAAAAAAAAAACTTCTGAGGGGACTTTCTAACTGCGACTTACTCCACCATCAACTTTCGCAACCATGGATTTCGATGACGATGCCCCGCCAGAGCTCGTTAACACGGCCGCGGGCGATGCGGACACTGAGCTCAGTGTCAAGGTCCCAATCACTATCGTGACAGGTGAGATCTGTTGATCTTCAAATGTTGTCTTACTAAGGTGTAGGGTATCTCGGAGCCGGTAAAACAACACTGCTGAATTACATTCTTACCGCTCAGCATGGCAAAAAAGTTGCCGTGATTATGAATGGTTTGGGAGGGTCATGAAGCGTTAGTAGACCACTGCTAACCCCAAGAACAGAATTTGGAGACTGTTAGTATTCCTCAATATGCATAATTTGTTCCTCTTCTAAAGCGGTACTGTAGCACTCGACATCGAGAAGTCCCTTACCGTGAACAAGGGAGACGAACAAGTGGAGGAGTGGCTCGAGGTTGGCAACGGTTGCATATGTTGTTCAGTCAAGTATGGCACAGCCCGATAATCTCTGGGACGGAACTGACGATGCCAGGGATACTGGCGTGAACGCTATTGAGTCTTTGATGGCGAAGAAGGGTGCGTTCGACTACATCCTTCTCGAGACCACAGGCTTGGCTGATCCCGGCAACCTGGCACCTCTCTTCTGGGTGGACGACGGACTTGGAAGCACCATTTATCTTGACGGCATCGTCACTTTGGTCGATGCGAAGAACATTTTGCGCAGCCTCGACGACCCGAATGGCAAGGTTGAAGGACACGACCATGATGGCCACGGCCCGGTCATGACAACAGCCCATGTTCAGATCTCGCACGCGGACGTGATTGTGATCAACAAGGCCGACATGGTCACCGAGGCGGAACTCAGCCAGGTCAGAGCAAGGATCGAATCAATCAACGGGCTGGCGAAGATTCATGTGACAGAGAGGAGCGTCGTCCCCCAATTAGAGGGATTCCTGCTAGACCTGCACGCCTACGATCAATTCGATGAATCGGAAGCGAGCGCCAAGGGACACAGTCACCTGGACCCTGTAGGTGCCCAGTGTTATTTGAGAGGAGAAGCGTGGCTGACCGCTTAGACCATATCAACCGTCACGATTCCTGTCGGTCGCCTGGAAGCGGAGCAATTGGATGCCGTTGACGGTTGGCTGCGGTCGGTGCTGTGGGACAGCAGACTGCCCGAGGGGGAGACAGAAGGGCAGTTCGAGATTCACCGTTCTAAAGGTCGCCTTGTGTTTGCCAATGGCGATGTGAAAATGCTACAGGGGGTCAGGGAGGTTTTTGAGATAAATGACGGGCCAAGGGATGAAGAGGCGCCAATGGGGGGCAAGATCATCCTGATTGGAAGGAATATTGCAGACATTGGGTTTGAGAGCAGCTTCAAACGGGCTGTCAACTAAGGTAGTAGAGCCACGGATAGAACTGCAAAACAAACACTGTGAGCGGCTGGGCGGAATGCTGCATCATTAGAGGTCACTAGCTGCGTTTGAACGGGCGGATGGTGTTTGCAGGTGATGGGAGTGCGAACAAGCATCCGCTCAGCCTTGGCCGGTTTCAGACATGATTGGCTCGTGTATGGCATTCTAGCGGACCCACTTGAATCCCCGTGCCGTACCACAGCAGCCTTCTCCGACCAGCGCAGCACCTGGCAAAGCCTGAGGATCGATCGCATCGACAGCCACCTTTTTGTCTGCCTTATATAACAAGGCTTCCGACCTAGAACCTCACGGACCAAACCCTCTTCACGAACACCTCACCTCTAGCCAACTGAGACCTACGCTCGCCGCCCGCGCCAACCTCTGCAATCATGAATCGGCCAGGTAGGACCACACCCCACGGCCTTGTTCTTCCTCGGCCTCAAGACCCCGCGCTGCCTGCGAACTCTGCGATCCCACCATGACGCTTCCCCGTCGAGACAACACGAGCGGCCATGTTGCAGGGAGGGAGCCTTGGGTCGATATCTGAGCTTGCGCGCCCCCGCGACGCCCAGCTTGGCGACGCTCCGCCCTTCCTTTTGCCACGTTTGCCACGTTCGAGCGACGTCGAAAACAGCTTCAATGGATGTGAAACGCGGAGGAGAATTCGGCGTGGAGGGAATTCTTCGTGTCGCTGTGACCAAAGCTGGAGTATCATGCAATCATGGCGAGGACCAACGCTGACGAAACGATCGGATGGCAGGGGCAGTGCCACAGACACTCCGCGGAATGCCTGGTGGCTTTGGAGGTCAACAACAACCCCAAGGAGCAGGACGGGGATCGAATCGATTACCGAACGGAAAGCTAGGTATGTGCGGGCTCGCATTGGGCGGCTGCTCCGCTGGCCCTGCCCTTCCAACTCCGAGGACGAGCCCCAGGCTGACGTGGATAAAATACAGCGAACAACAACGCAGGTTGGGCATTTGGAGGAAGTGTCCCCATGGCGGGAGCGGGCCCTCAAACCCAAGGACGCCAACTCGGCGGGAATGTCAGTTTTGCGCAGAGCTTGAGCGGTTCGCAACCTGCCACCCCGCTTGACTTGTCGTAAGTGCACCCTGTTTACCAGTGCCTACCTACATTGCCAGGCGTAAGCCCTGCCAAGTTGCATGAAATCTTGCGCAAAGCGGAATGCTCGCGTATTCAAATCTGAGATGGTCTTCGTTTTGTCTCTTGATTACGCGAGCACTCCAATCTTGGTGAGATGGTGGCAAAATTCGTCCTCTAACAAAGAACAGCGAATTCCCATCATTATCGAACAACCCTCAAATTTCGAGCGCGAACCAACCATCAATGTGGTCATCAGCTGGGACGAGAAACCTCGGCGGCCCTATACAACGCAACCAATCTACCCCTCTTTCTTCCCAGCAAGGGGGCCAGGACGATCTTTTCAGTCCCAACTCATCCCGTGGGCCTTCAGTGCAAGGCGGCTTTCGGTTTGGCAACCAAGGCAATCTTGGGCAATCATCCCAGGCCCAGCCTGGTACCGTCGACGACTTCCCTCCACTCAATCGCACTGCAAACGGAGAGATTGGATCAGACCGAGCCGCGAATCTGATGTCATCTTTGGGATTTGGATCTCAAGCCGGCGTTTCAGGACCCGTGTCGAACAACCGGGGAAATGGTCTCCTCAACGCACTCTCGGCTAACAGCCGGGCGAACGAGGCAAGGTCACCACCGGGAATCGGAGCCCCTGGTAAGTATCATGTTGCCCTCCCTTGAACATGCAGTAATACTCATTTGGCTAGGTTCCTCAAGACCGCAGGACCACAAGGCTGATGGCACTGAGGAGGACTCGAGGCAAAAGTCAGCGACCTTGCGAGGCGGCGGGCCGAACGCAGCTACGACTGGCAGGACTTCTCCTTTAGGGGCAATCGGAAACGATGACTCTGCTGGGAAGCTGGATGACGACGAGCCCCAAAGTCCCCAGGTGATCAACCCTCTGGCTGGCATGCCTGCGGTAGACAGGTGGGGAATCAAAGGACTGCGGACGTTGATGAACAACTACCCTGACTACCATGCCATGGTTGTGGGGATGGACCCTACCTCACTGGGACTGGACATTTCTTCCCAAGAGTACGCCTATTCTCACATTCCATGGTGCAAGCTCTGCTGACCAGGCCACAGCCTCTTTTCAACGCAGAACTACTCGCTCTTTGACGACTCGCCTCCTCGGCCAGCAATCACTGCTGGTAAATTCCGACTCCCCGACTGCTACAATGTGACGAATGTGCAACCCATCGAGAGCAAAATCCAGAGCTTTAACGAAGAAACTCTGTTTTGGATTTTCTATAGTTGTACAGCGGATCTCAAGCAGCAAATGGCTGCGGTTGAGCTGTAAGTGAACAAATGGTCGCCGTGTCCGAGTGTCTTCCCTCGCTGACGCATTCTAGACACTCGCGGAACTGGAGATGGCACAAGAAATTGCAGCTCTGGCTTACCAAGGACGAGCACATGACTCCTCAAATACTCAGCCCAAATCATGAGCGAGGTTTCTACATTGTCTGGGATACGGCCAGTTGGCGTAAGGAGCGGGTATGTCTTGGTTCTCAACCGTTTTCTCCTGAAGTATGGACACTGACCCTTCCACAACAGAGGGAATTCACTCTTCACTATGGCGATCTAGATACAACACTCAACCAGACGCAGGTGGTGCCGTAGGCCTGTAAATCCCACGGGCTAAGTATCGATGAGGATGGCTGGTTGTTATGGGTGGATGCGTACTATGAGGCGTTACGCGGTCAGGGCAGGGCAGGGCAGCTGTTTCTGGGAATGGATCGGGTCTTTTGATCCTGGGTCAGGATGGGACGATCTGGTCTTCGAGGTCGACGGTTTGTTGCCTGGGTTTGAGGGCTGCACCACGTCAATACAGCATGCTTCCCAGTCTACACACAGAGTATGTTCGTATATCAATGGCTGTGAGAGTTGCAGGACGTTTCTGTCGTAATGAATCATCTGGGAGATTGAGTGTGAATGTGAACCTTGGCCAAGCATGGGGCACGAATGAAGAGATTCGCTGAACCCGGTAGAAGACGGAGTGTATGCGCATTTAAAAAGAGACACTCGTCATCTCTACTAGCAATTCTATCCAAGTATCTACCCATCCAATCTGGTGTACCAGATACCTATGAGACCAGTACCTTTGTTGGCCTTATTGCCATTTGAACGTTGCTCCTAGGTCATCGATGCGGTCGTTGCTGGATTACCCGAGGATTCCCCACAACCTATACCTGGTACCGAAGGTGGCTTCCCAAACCTGTCCAATGGATGGAGCAAAGTGCCGGAGCCCCATCCCTGAACCTACTGGCGTAAGGATAACGTTAGATGCCCATCGACCCACGACCGGGGCCTGTTTGGCTTGTGAACCTACTTATCGTCACCTCAACCGCCATCTTGGACGAGCACATCATCACAGTGTTGATTATCCTAGTTTGGTTCCCGACGCCGTAGCGGAAGGCTCGCGTACGATACGACCATGTCGAACGAACAGATCTCACTGCCATACTTTCTGGCAATCCTGGTTGTCTCTGGATTGATAATACGATATC
Source organism: Fusarium nematophilum (assembly GCA_033030565.1). Taxonomy (NCBI): domain Eukaryota; kingdom Fungi; phylum Ascomycota; class Sordariomycetes; order Hypocreales; family Nectriaceae; genus Fusarium; species Fusarium nematophilum. The sequence continues at coordinate 61,747 of JAVIXY010000135.1, forward strand.
TGTTCTTTGGAGGACCGTCGCCACCCCAGGCTTCGCGATCTCCCGAGGCATTCCTCAGGTCGAGAGAGGTCGCGGTCGAGAGGATACAGCAGATGTTCCCTCAAGCGGACAGGCGGAGTATTCTTTGGGACCTGCAACGGAACGGAGGCAATATCCAGAACACGACCGAGAGGATCCTGGCCGGCCGTCTGGATGCGGTATGTAGACAATCCTCCTCCACATGAGCAAGAGGGAGTCCTTTGCTAATAGCAGCCGTTCTCTCAGCCCCCGATCACCTTCCAACCCCCTCCTCCTCCAGGCCACCCCGCTGGCAGTGGCAGCGCAGCGACTGCGATCCGGCAGCCGGAGAAGCCGGCGCAGCCCGACCTGATCACCCGGTACAATCTCCGGAACAAGTTGGATACCTCAGCATCGGGGGAGGATGCCAAGAGCAAGGGCTGGAGTTCAAACCGTGACGAACGCCAGGCATCATTACAACGCAGACGCGATGAGATGATTCTCGCGGCAAGAAGGAAGATGGAGGCCAAGATAGCGGCGGAGAAGGCGGCCCAGGGAAGTTGATATGGCGAGAGCATGATATTAGGAGTATAGTATGGACAGAATCACTTGAGAAATTGTTCACTGCGCTACTGTTTTGGTGATCGCGTGCGCCATCTCAGAGACTATGAGCTCCTTGGGCTTCTGTTCTTCCGCCTTGACGATCGAAGTGCAAAATGTCTTGACTGCCGCCTACTGGCTCATCATCAGACATTTGAGACAAGGCGCACCAATATCTGGATGGAAGATCTGCGCCAAGGATGGTTTTCCAACTTGTGGTGGTCACATGTGTAACTGGGTATTGCCAATACAATGACATGTGCCCTGGCGACTTACCTCGGGTTTATTCATGTTTGAAGGGGGATCCAGCAATCAAAGATACACGCCCAACATGAGGAGTCGAAGAATCTGGTTCCTCTCAGTAGGTATTTTCGTTTGAATAACACAAACCTCGAAGCTACGCTACCTTCCCAGGTAGGCAGCCCAGCTGCCTTGGTTCTCCGTAGGTAGTCAACGCATGAGATGAATCAAGCCTCTGATGTCAACTGCTCGGAAGCTAGAGGTGTGGCTGACGTGGCTTGGTTGATCATGAGTGGCGGCATTACGGTCTTAGTAGAGAAGGCCTCCGGGATCCAAGTGGAGGGCTTGGACCACGGGAGATGTTGGCATATTGTGTTCAAGATGTGCAGAACCGCCCTGTTATCAGAGTCGCAATCTCCTTGACTGTGCTGAGGCCCCAGCAAGGTCATGGTAAAGAGTTGAAGCAAAGAAAGTAAAAGGAATCCCTTGCCGCTGTGCTGTTGCAATATCAGCCGAGTTACCTACGTTCAAGGTTTGGAAGTTGATTCACGGTTTAAGTGAATAGCCTTTCTTTGGAAGAATTATATGAATATTTCTAAGAGAACCGTATATTAAAACGATATATAATGTTCTGTCTAAATGAACTGTCAACTACCTAGGTAGGTAGTTATGCTATTAGTGGTACCTGCCAATCCCTCTAATAAGTGGGGTATCGGGGATTTCTCTCCAGGCCGTTGCTGGTTCAAATAGCCCCGCCACATGTTTTGTTTTCTTTTGCACCCAAGACCTGACGCACCAGAAGTTCTTCAGGCTGAATCTGTTTGCGCCCGACAGTCTCAAGATAAGGCACAGAGTCGTGTTTTCGAGCTCATTAATCTTGAGTGCATCGTTCCTTTGACACTTGTCACTTGCGGGTCCTTGGCGGCCCAAGCGACGCTTGGAGGCGAGCCCTGAGCTGAGCCACAGTCCCCCAACGCGGTCTTGGAGGTACACGCAGGCCCTCCTCGGAACAAATACTCACAAAGTACCGCTCGCCCTCCCGTCCGCCGCACCTCGACTTCCATCCACCTCGAGATTCTGGGCTAAAAGGTACCTGACCCTTAATCACCATCCGCGAGCCAGCTTCCTACACTGCTCTCTTCGATTTTCTCTACACTTCAGTTGCATCTTTTCCCTCCCACCCGACGACCTCTGCCGTAACCCTTACTGCTCCGCGCATCTTCACCCAATCCTCGGCCAACAGCCTCACCCCCAGGATTTGACGTCATTTTGGTAAGTCTACCTCTGCCTCAGATCAGCTACCAATCACCTCCATCCCCGGTCTGGAACTTTGCAGCGCACGTCAAGAGGCCTGGAAGATGGGATAGATGACCAACCCTGCGGTGCACCACTTGCCGTGAGGATTTTCGGTGCTTGTCAAGCGAAAACTGGCCTTTGGCTGTACGGAAATGCTGTGCGGGCCAGCGATCACTTCCTTGATATCCACAGATTTCGAGACCCTTGTTCTGCTTTAACCTCGCTGCTTCACCTTTATCTACTCAGCTTAGTTGTGAATTCAGCTGACATCAGATCCAAATTACAGCGCCGCATTCCTCTCCCTCCATCAAGACCAAGGCGAATATTGCATTTCATCCGGAACCGATTTGCCCACAGCGCGAGAAATCGGCTCAACGATTTGCCTATAGTGACCGAACTCGAGACGAAAGACCGGCATCCGCTTGCGCATTCTCCAACCGGCCCTTCATCGCTCCCTAACATTGCGAGGAGAATCTTCATGTCTTCCGTGAGAGCTACGGGTCGCTGATACACCCTTCCCGTGCCGCCGTGTGGTCGCCAACAAGGCTCTACCTCTTGACCATCGCGTGAAGGCCCGAGTAACTGGTTGTCAGCCTACTAGAGCCCTTGGTTGCGATGGGGACACCCCGAGACTATTATGCAGACTTAGAGCTGCCCGCGACGGCAGACGCCGCGGACATCAGGAAGCAATACCGAAAGCTTGGTAATTCCATTCCTGACTTTGCGATACTACCATGGACTAACCCGTCGCATAGCACTTAAGTATCATCCCGATCGCAATCCTGGACGAGAACAAGAGGTCAACACCCAATTTCAGATCATCCAGTCGGCTCACGAAGTACTCTCCGATCCTAACCAAAAGGCCAAGTACGATGCGTCGCGGTCTCGCAGCAGATATCCGACTGCCTCGGGTGTTAAAGGGAACCCGTGGGCGAACGCCGGTGCCCAGTATCCGCCACCTCCTCGACGCAATAACGCAGGCACACGAACGACACCGTCAGGCGCGCAGAGATGGCAAACCCGCTTCTCCACCGGAGTGCCGCCAACTGCGAAACAGTACACGGCGTCGGACCCCGAAGCCAAGAAGAATGCGGCACGCGCGTTCGAGAATATGCGCAAAGGTTCAACAGCCAAGGCCAGTGAACAGGCCCGACCACCACCTCCGCCCCCGCCACCCCGAACAGAATCTGCTAGGCAACGCGCCGAGGCATCATTTGGCTCAAGGAAGACGGGATTCCATCCTCGTACGACCATGGGAGACGAACCTCCCGTGGCAAGCAGTAACTACAACTCGAGGACATCATCGGAACGTTATACCCAAGCCTTCCCTCAGGAGGAGCCTCAAGAAGCCCCTCAGGAGGTTCCCCAGGAAGCACCTCCCGCCGGCCCACCGCCTACGACGATGCCGGATCCTTTGAACCAGTTCAGAGACCGGGACAGCTGGGCAGACCCCCGACAGAGCAGCCCATACACCTCACACGGTGGCGAAAAGACCAATCCATTCGACGGCACTCCGTTGAACCGAGCTAAGAGCACACGAGAAGCTCCTCGACATGACGGACCTTCCTCAGATAATGAAGCCTTCAACCGACACCGCAGCGCCAGTGCACCAAAGGACAGTCACGCTGAGGGCGCTCCATCAAGTTCTAATGCCCCTGGAGAGACCTCGGTGCCTCGAGCTCCGGAGGACCGCCCTAAAGCCCCTCTCAAAAAGACACGGAGCGGGTTCAAGAATACGTCTTCAACCGCTGGCCAGCAGCCTCCTGACGCCCCCACCGGGACGCGTAAGTAACAAAAAGAAAGTTGACCATGACTCCCTGCGTACTCACACCGTGGTAGCATCCAAATCACAGAACAATAACGCAGGCGGGCCATCCATGTATGAGAAACCCTCTTCTTCAACGTTCAAACACTCTACTCTTTCATCAACACCTAGCCCATGTCGGATTTACCACGAGAACGGGCCCGTTTGGGCGGATATTCATCCCTTCGATGCATGCCCGTACAAGTCGGCTACTGGTTCTTGTCACACGTCTCCCAGTGGCAGACAGGATTCACCTCATCAGTTGACCCCCTTTGAGCGCCATCAGCTTGACTTTTTGGACAAGCTTATCAATAACGCGGGAATTGGAAGCTCTGCCAAGAAGTCGAAACACCAAGATTCCCAACCCGATCACCGTGCATCGAGCCGTGCTAACTATGCCAACTCGTACAGCTTCAGTTTCCCCGTAAACGACGATACCTTCACACCAACATCCCCCGACCCTGGCCGTTTCGCAAGAAGCAGCACTGATGGCATCAACACGAGCTTTGTCGAGGACGAGGACGCGGCTGGCTGGCGGTTCAACGCTGGTAAGGCAGATCAGGGCAGTCCAACCAAGTCTCGGCCTCAATCGGGAGGAAGAGCAGGCCGCCGATCACCAAAGAAGCGTCCTACCATTAACCGTACAGATACGTCGAGCATCCCATCCGAATCCGAGAAGCCGGAGTCTGCTTTTAATCCCCAAGGGTGGAGCGATAAGTTTGGCCCGCAAACCTTTGTACCACAGCCATCTCAGTCAAAATCCGTGTCGCCGACTCGATCTACCCGAGCAAGCTCAAGGAAGCCCAAGGCTTCGAAGAAGCCGAGTCACGCGACACTCGTTGATGACAGCAGCAGCGACGAGGAGGTGTTGGAATGGCGTGGGCGGAAGGGTCAAGGAGAACCACCTGTCGCAGAGAGCCCACAGGCTATGGATATTGATAGCCCCCCTGCTTCGACATCAGCGCCGCCGCCTCGGCCACCCAAGGTCCCATCACCCCAGCCAGCCCGGCCGACACCTCCACCCCAACAAGCTGCGCCAGCGCCTCAACCAATGCCGCCATCCAACACAACACAGACGTCCGGGCCAGCTCCGGCATCAAACGGCGCCCGGAATATCAACGTCGAACCCTCGAGGCCGGAGTGGCGACCTGGTAATGTGGAGGGTGTGAACGGCAAGGAAAAGGCAGCACCGGGCCCAAAGAAGGATTTCAACCTGAACAACGTGGGATCGGAAGACAGTGAAGAGTTCCGAGCTAGCTTTGCAGATCTAAGGAATGTGGCCCCATTTGCCCAGCAGAACGCGGGCTTGAAGTCTTTGGCGGATCTGAAGGACAATCTGCCCTTCGAGAGCAAGGCATCGCCCGAGATCCCCATGAAGCTCCCCAAAGTTCATCCCTTGGTTTTCCCTACACCTCCTGTCGCCCCCCGACTTCCACCCACCGTTGCGGCCAACGGAGTCCAGCCAAACGTGTCGTCTTGGGAAAAGTACGTTAAGGATTTCGAGAACTACATGCACCACTGGGATGCCTTCAACACGCAGGTTGTCGATCATTTTGCTACACGAAAGTCCCAGATCGCCAAAACCAGAGCAGAGAAGGGGTACGGATTCTTGGAGGCTCGCGGTGATGCTGAAATTCAGGAGTACTACGGCTGGTTAGAACAGGACATGGATGTTCGACGACGCTGGAGTGCCGCATGCGAAGAGCACGAGCATCGATTCAGAGAGTTTATGGCGTTTCGGATGAAGATGAAGTAATGAATTGCTTGACTTTGTGGAGTTCAGAGCGGATGGGGGCGAACTAACTCTAGTGTCGTTCGTGCTTCAATCTGGGATGACAAGATGGTTTGCTGTCTGCTAACGGAGATGATATGCACGCTGCGATGGGAGGACGATTTTTTTGGGCATTTCTGCGGGATTCCACGACAATACGATGATAGGAGATTCAGAATCTGGGTGGCGACAGGCATGGTGCGAGCATGTGGCGCGTGGAACGAGTAACTCTCGTGCGGTCCTGGTTATGGCTTCTTACTAGCGACAGCAGCTTGGCGATGGCATTCGAGGCGTTTTAGCTATGACTGAGACTGGAGAGGTTCGGTTCAACGGTGCCAGTTTGGCAATATTTGCTCTCCGGGGACGGGACTCCGGGATGTGTATAATGATGGTACGAGTAGCATATAGAATAGACAAAGATGACCCCTTTCATTCAACTCTGAACGCCTGCGCGATAGGAGCAGAGCATCGACGAGCCGACTGCCTGTGGGTGCTTACACACTCTCTCAAGGCACGCTTGCCCAGGAGCTCATGAATCACTGCCCTGTCACAGCCTGTTCTATGAAGAGCGAGTGCCCTCAAGCTATAAAAAATGCACTGAGGAGTATGATGCCCAAAACTTGCAACTCACCCCCTGACCCCCCCTGAGCACTCTGCAACTCCTCTCCTCTGAACTGCTCCCGCAAACTATTCAAAAGCAGCAACCTCCCACAGCTTAACTCGATAGCTTCTGTCAAACAGTGAGTTTTAAATGATGTCTTTGAGTTAGCCCTCAGCCCCTGAATATTTTGCACCAATCTCCGAGCCTGGCCCGTTTGTGTTTCTCAAGGCACCAAGGCAAGAGGATTCACGCTATTCATCCCATCTACCTCCAAGATCATTTAGTTATCTGAGAGAATTCTGTGCGAGCGGGGCTTTGTTTGCCTTTCACTCTCCTTCATGCCTTCACATCACGCAACCCTCTCCGTTCACTCCACCAAATTCATTCTTACCTTGTTCACTGCTTACCTATTCCCAAGGTCTGAACATATTGTTGTGAACACTTCCGGTCAAGGATTCACGCTGTCTCGGCCTTCACTTCTTTTACCCTTGTGAGCTCATCTCCCCCCTCTCTCGACCGGCTTCCCCTCTTTCATCCCTCAACCTCCCTTCCTTCATCTGCATCTGCATCTCTAACCTCACCTCGACTTGATCAACCTCTCATATCTAAACAGCTTTTAGCAACCAGACAATATTCCTTTTCTTTCATCTTATCCATCGGCAATATCTGCTATCATGTGTGACGCGGAGCCAAGCGGCAAGGCCAACAACGCCTGGACGGAGGAGGCCAAGGTAAGCACTGATGCCCTCACTCCCTTTCCTTGCCCTTTACTCAACAAGAGTCGAAACAGAATGAGTTCCTCCTGCGCATCATCATGCAGCTCAAGCCGGAGGGCAAGGGCATCAACTGGAGCTCCATTCAGATGCCCGGTCGCACTGTCAAGTCTCTCCAGAACCAGTGGACTGCTGTAAACAAAAAGATCGAGCTTCTCAAGAGCCAGCAGCAGAATGGCGAACCCAATGGTCCTGCAACACCAAAGAAGATTCCCACCGGCAAGCAATCCCTCACTCTCGCACCTCGTTTCACGCTTGACATGGTCTAATGCATCACCCAGGTCGCAAGCGCAAGGCGAAGAAGGCTGAAAGCGATGACGATGACGATGTCGGCTCCGCCAGTGCCAGGAAGCCGGCGGCTCGGAAACGCCGTGGAAACAGTGAGTCGAAACTACCAAATTCCTCCGTGGCGTGGTTCCCACCAACTGACACCATTACCAGCTGACACTCCCGAGCGTGCGGCCAAGGCCGTGAAGAAGGAGCTCAGTGAGGCCTTCATCAAGGATGAGGATGAGGCAACCGACAACGAGCTGGGTGATGGAGAGGCCTAAAGCCCTTCTTCATCTCAAAAGGACGGCACACTCCAGGGCGATGACGGGCTGGAGGCTGAACCGAGGAGCGATATGCATGCCGAAAGATGATTTTCATCCTATCTTTGCTATTTCTGACAACATTGTCAACCTTTCGGCATTTGCGATTACGACGGACGCCAAGCACCAAACATCTGGGAAGGGGTCGCGGAGTGAATTAGTTAGTGTTGGCCTTGGTCCGGGCGAGAAGGCTTAGAGCCTGTACACACAGCATCACGAATGCATAGACCCCGTGAAATCATTGACCAAACCCTTGAGTCGAGCGTGTGAAGTGAATTCGTAATTTAGCCTCTAGGCTCTAGTTTGATAGCAGGCAAGATGATTGAGACTGGGAATGAAGAATCGAAACCCTCATCACGCAGTGAGTTTGCGCCGCTGGACCGGTAATCGCCGAACGACGCCTCGATAGGAAGGCTGCTGCACGTAACCATGCCCTCTGCTGTAATTTGGAGCCTTATTGAGCAACACAAAACATCCATTGTCTTGCGGATGTTGGCAACAGCGTGCGGAATGTGGAGGAGCTAGCAGGGTGAGCTCTTGTGGGGCTGGTAACGGTCGAAGCCGAGCTCGAGGAATTGGATCATTCAGGTCATTGGGGAGACGCCCTGGTGCACCCAGGTAGGATCATACTGTCATTTTCATTTCACCTCCGCAGCTACCACGGTGAAGAACCATCAATTGATAACCTCGGTTGACAGTTCATCTAAACCGTTGTCGAACTTTAATGTCTTTACTCTGAGCCTTTCTTGTTACCATTCCTTTCACTGCCACCTCCAACATGTATCAGACTAACACCGCCATGGTTGCGGCCGCCGGTGTCGGCGACCAAGAGACGGCGCCTCTACTGAGCACAGCACCATCCAGGACGCCAGACGAAGTGCCAGCTCCGTATCCGTCATCAGCATCGTCATCTTATCATAACGACAGGAGTAATGGCGGTGAAAGGGATGGCTCAGATGCACAGTCCCCAGACGATTGGACGGTTAGCCATAGCGCACGCCGACTCTATGTCTCTCACTCTTTGTCGGCATGGAACTCGCGCGTCTTTGAGTTCGGCAGCGTGCTTTATCTGGCTTCAATATTTCCCGGGACGTTGCTACCACTTTCAGTGTACGCATTGGTCCGGGGCGCCGCCGCAATCGCCTTGTCATCGTGGGTCGGGCAGTATATCGACCGCGAGGATCGCCTCAAGACAGTGAGGCTGTCGATCGGTAGGTCGCCCCGAATCATCACGGACATGGACCCCAAAACTTACTGGAAGAGTGTCTCAACGGCTTGCCGTCGCGGTGTCATGTGCCATATTTCTTGTGCTAGGTAGATTGCAGCATCTCTCGCAGGGCATCCGGACTGGTCTTTTGGCTCTTCTTGTTCTGATGGCATGTATTGAGAAGCTGGCTGCCATCATGACCATTGTCTCGGTCGAGAGAGACTGGGTAAGTGAGGCATTGGGAGAGTCTGTTCCCATATTCTAATGATCTTTTATTAGGTCGTCGTTGTCGCTCAGTCAGACCCTGCAGCACTTCGCAGTAGGTTGCTATCTAGTTGAAACGAGTGCTCACTAACTGGCGCGCAGCCATGAACTCTCAGATGAGACGCATTGACCTCATCTGCAAACTACTCGGTCCCTTTTTCATAGGAATTATGGACGGCATCTCGACTGAAACAGCAATCCTGGCGAACCTAGGGATGAACTGCGTCTCCGTTGTTGCCGAGTATTTCACTATTGCCCAGGTAAGTTGTCATTCACCATTGGAGCAACGATACCAATCCTCTTAGGTATACAAGCAGGTGCCACAACTACAGCACCCGAAAAAGAGCCCCAACATCGTACTTGAAATGGACGAGAGTTCGCGGCACAGCCGGCCGGGGACATGGGGGTCTTTGAAAGGCGCTCTGACGAAACTCCGCCAGGACCTTACGCTTTATTTCAACCACCCTGCCTTCCTCCCTTCGTTCGCAGTGGCCCTACTGTTCTGCACAGTCCTCTCCTTCAGCGGAGTCATGGTGACATATCTGCTTTCTATCGGATACAACTCGACGCAGATCGCCATGGCAAGGACTGTTTCGGTGGCGTTTGAAGTCTTGGCGACGTGGATTGGACCTTGGTTGATGAAGAGGATCGGGCCTATCCGCGCGGGTCTCTGGTTTTCGAGCTGGCAACTTGGCAGCTTGGCTGTTGGCATATCGATTTTCTTCAGGTACACCGACAACGTGCCAGTGTCAACCTTGGGACTGGTAGGTGGCTCGATCTTGAGTCGAATAGGGCTCTGGGGGTTCGACCTCTCAGCTCAGATGATTATTCAAGAGGTAAGGGATGGCCACCAAGACAACGGGCCGCAGGACGGGGGGCTGATTAGCGTGTCGTGCAGGAGGTCGAGGCCGAAAATCGAGGGGCTTTCTCTGCTGTGGAAGCAAGCTGGCAGAGCTTGTTCGAGATGTGCTCATACACGTCAACCATCATCTTCTCCTCACCCAGCCAGTTCCACAACCCGACAGCGCTCAGCGCCACGGCAGTCTTCTTCGCCTGGGCCTTGTACAGCCGATTCGTTAGGAAGCGAAGGGGGCATCTCCTCCACTGGCCGGCATGCATCTCTGCGGAGAAGCAGCAAGCCTCGATGGACGACTTGTTCGATTCGATACCGAGAAGACAGAGAGATGGGATTTGAAGCGAACTCCGCACTCCATACCACAGCCAGACATCATCCATGGATGCATACCCTGGTAGCCGTCCAAGTCGCACGAGACACGTTGATGGTCACCTGGGATCGGGAAAGCAATGCAACAAGAGTGCGATGCCACCGGATCCTGTGGCGCGGGAGCCTTCCACGTTTATTTCCGTGTCTCGGACGGCAGCTGTTGTCTTGGACGCATGCATGGCATGGCCCCGTGGATCGAAGAACACCCTCAAGAGATGACGCAGGCCGGGCCGCATTAGGGGGGACACGGCATCGCGAACGCTGGTCTAGAAGCAAGCTCCGCGAGTTCGGTCGTTCTTGGGTTGTCGAGGAAATGCCACCCCACCTTCTTTTTCAAAGACTCGGGGTCAGGTGCAGTATTTCAAGATGTGAAGCGTTGCATTTTCATCGAAGCGTGATGAGAGCTGGTTGAGACATGCATCAGGATGGGCCGACTTTGATCCTCACTGAACCTCTTCGTTCTTGATACGTAGTTAGAACAGTGTGGTAGGTGTAACCGGTTAGGAAAAAAAAAAAAAAGGTCTCAATCGCCCACCATCTCGCCCAAGAACTGACTGGTCATCCCTCTCATCGTTGAATCCTGCTTGGTTGGCAGAGGTTCGTTTGAGACACCGTGCCACACAACCTAAGTCTACACCACCTCTTTGTCTTGCTGGGACGGGCTGCGCAGAGAGAGGTCGCTTCATCTGCAAGGTGGCGTTGCCTTACATAAGGCACACGACCTTGTTGGCGGGCTAGGTCGTTTCTAGTCCAGGGCGCGGCGTCCCGGAATGACGGCGGATGCAGCTGCAGTCGAGGCATGTTGGAGCTAGCGGCTGTGCTTTGCAGACTCCAGGGTGTCATTTCCCCTGTAGCGCAGCGGGCTTTGCAGCGAGTGCAGCGGATGTTGCGGTGCCATCGAGTGCCGTACAGGGGACCCACCATCCCCGGGGGCCCCTAAAGGGTTCCCGAGCGAGTTGGACCTGACTCTTTTTACGTAGTAGGTACGTAGCACCGCCATGCAGCCTGAATAATCCTGCTGATCCACACCCACTGTCACTGTTTGGTGGCCAAGCCTCCCAGCCAAAAGGCATGCAGCAAGGTATTGGAATTTTTTCCCCAGATCTCAGCCTGGTCATCACATGCCCTGACGGATACTCCCCTCCCTCCATCATACTCTACATACTCGCTCATTCCCTCGTCCCTTTCCATCTGCGCTACCCAGTCCGCTCTGGATGCGCTGTTCCCCTCCGTCACGCCCGATCCCGACCCTGTCTCTGCGACCCTTGGCCCTGCGCCCCATCTGCGGCCCAGGCCGAATATCTGAACGCCCCGTCCCCGTCCTTTCCACCGCCGCCCGAACCCTCGAATCTCGTCTCCAGAGCCGTGCCTTTGCTCGCGGCCGCCGTCTCGTCTCCCGCCGTGATTCACAGAAGTCTTTCGTCATGAACGGCGCCGCGGCCTCGGCAAGGGCGAAGAGGAAGGCCCCGGGTTCGCCCGACCAGGTCCCCCCGGCCAAGAGAGCCCTCAACGGAAAGCTCTCGCCTGACGACAACACACCCGATCTTGTCGAATACGACGACCACTCTGATATCACCGACGACCTCCATCCGCACGCCGCTATGTATATTGGAACGCCTGGGAGCTTGGGCGAATGGCAAGACACCATCCAAAAGGTGGTGCGCAACGTTGTCGCCATCCGCTTCTGCCAGACATGCTCGTTCGATACCGACCCGGCCTTGACCAGCGAAGCCACGGGATATGTTGTCGACTCCGAGCGAGGGTGCGCAACAATCTGATATCTGGTTCGCGACAAGGAGCAAGCTAACGAATACCCTTCGCAGATACATTCTCACTAACCGCCATGTCGTTGGTGCTGGTCCCTTCTGGGGCCACTGTGTCTTTGACAATCATGAGGAAGTCGACTGCTACCCCGTCTACCGCGACCCCGTTCACGATTTCGGCATTCTACGATACGACCCCAAGGCGATCAAGTATATGCACGTTGATGGGCTGGAGCTGCGACCCGACCTGGCCAAAGGTAATGCGCCTTTCCTGGGAGGGAGTAAAATACCCACCATGACACACCGCTGACGTCCATCCTTAGTTGGCACCGAGATCCGAGTCGTGGGTAACGATGCTGGCGAGAAGCTCAGTATCCTTTCGGGCGTTATCAGCCGTCTAGATCGAAATGCCCCTGAATATGGCGAAGGCTACAGCGACTTCAACACGTGTTACTACCAGGCCAACGCCGCGGCCAGTGGAGGAAGTTCAGGCAGTCCGGTTGTCAACAAGGATGGCAATGCTGTCGCCCTCCAAGCTGGCGGCCGCTCTGATGGAGCTTCGACAGACTATTTCCTGCCTCTGGACCGGCCCCTTCGGGCTCTCCAGTGTATTCAAACCGGCAAACCCATCACCCGCGGCGACATCCAATGCCAGTTCCTGCTCAAGCCGTTCGACGAGTGCCGTAGGCTGGGTCTGAGCCCCGAATGGGAGGCAGCTATGCGGAAACAGTTTCCCGACGAGACCAACATGCTTGTGGCCGAGATTGTGCTCCCTCAGGGCCCGTCGGATAGCAAGATCGAGGAGGGCGATGTTCTCATCAAGGTGAACGGCGAGCTCATCACCCAGTTCATCCGACTCGACGACATCCTAGACTCCAACGTTGGCGAGACCATCAAGCTGCACCTTCAGCGTGGCGGACAGGATGTGGAGGTGGATATTGAGGTCGGCGATCTCCACAAGATCACCCCCGACCGCTTCGTTTCCGTGGCCGGCGCCAGCTTCCATGATCTGTCTTACCAGCAGGCCAGGCTATACGCTGTCGCCGTGAAGGGTGTCTACGTCTGCGAGTCGGCCGGATCCTTCCGCTTTGACAACACCGACAATGGCTGGATCGTCCAGACGGTCGATCATAAAAAGGTTCCGGACCTCAAGACGTTTATCGAAGTCATGAAGGGAATCCCTGACCGTGCGAGGGTGGTGGTCACATACAAGCACCTACGTGATCTGCACACCCTCAACACCACTGTCGTCTACATTGACCGACACTGGGCGTCCAAGATGAAACTGGCAGTTCGGAACGACGAGACTGGAGTCTGGGACTTCAGTGACCTCGGAGACCCGCTGCCCCCTGTTCCCCCTGCTCGACGATCGGCCTCCTTCATCGAGCTGGACCACATGCCCCACCCGGGCATCGCAGACCTGATTCGAAGCTTTGTGCACATCAACTGCACCATGCCCGTGAAACTCGACGGCTTCCCTAAGAACAGGCGGTGGGGTATGGGCCTGGTGATCGATGCCGAGAAGGGCCTGGTTTTGATTTCGAGAGCTATTGTTCCTTACGACCTTTGCGACATCACCGTTACCATCGCCGACTCCATCATCGTGGATGGCAAGGTGGTCTTCCTGCATCCTCTTCAGAACTACGCCATCATTCAGTACGATCCCTCGCTTGTCGACGCTCCCGTGAAGAGCGCACGGCTTAGCAATGAGGTTCTCACACAGGGTGCCAAGACCTACTTCCTTGGCTACAACCGCATCGGCCGTGTTGTGCACGGCTCCACCAACGTGACCGAGATCACGGCGGTTGCCATTCCAGCCAACTCGGGTGCCCCCCGATACCGTGCGGTGAATGTTGATGCCATTACGATTGACAGCAACCTTGGCTCATCCTGCAACAGCGGTGTCCTGGTCGCCCCTGATGGCACCGTTCAGGCTTTGTGGCTATCGTATCTGGGCGAGCGCTCGCCGTGCACCCAGCGAGACGAGGAGTACTACCTTGGTCTGGGCACCAAGACCCTGCTTCCCGTTATTGAGTCGGTTCAGAGGGGTCTCACTCCTGAGCTCCGGATTCTGTCGGTCGAGTTTAGGTCTGTCCAGATGTCGCAGGCGTCCGTCATGGGCGTGTCCGACGAATGGATCAAGAAGGTCACCCAAGCCAACCGATCACACCACCAGCTGTTCATGGTCAGCAAGCGGACCTTTGAGCGTGACAACCACCCGGTATCGCTGCTGGAGGGGGACATTGTCCTGACCCTGAACGGCAAGATGTGTACCACCATTTCCGATTTTGATGTCATGTACTCGCAGGAGGTTCTCGACGCCGTCATCGTGCGCGAATGCGAGGAGATGCACCTCCAGCTTCCCACCGTTGCGGCGGATAATGTGGAGACAGACCACGCTGTTTCATTCTGTGGTGCCATCCTTCACAGGCCTCACCAGGCAGTCCGACAGCAGATTAGCAAGCTGCACAGCGAAGTCTATGTGTCAAGTCGGATCCGCGGCTCCCCAGCCTATCAGTATGGAGTTGCCCCGACCAACTTTATCACCCATGTCAATGGCACCCCGACCCCTGATCTGGACTCGTTCATCGCGGCAACCCGAGAGATTCCCGACAATACCTGTGAGTTGATCCCGTCACATGCGGGATAAGAAAAGGAAAAGAAGCTAACATGGATCTGTAGACTTCCGACTCAAGGCTGTCACGTTCGACTGCGTGCCGTGGGTGATCACGATGAAGAAGAATGACCACTACTTCCCAACAATGGAGTGGATCAAGGATGCCGATGAGGCGTGTGGATGGCGCAGGGTGACATACGAAGGCAAGCAAGTCTTCTCAGGTGAAGCAACTGACGGCGTGGCCCCGGTTGCAGAGGATGCCGACATGGAGTAGAAGTTATCTCAGCGGTGGCTGGAAATCCCCCAAGGAGAGAGGGCGTGTACCGCCGACGACGCCAGGTTGGAGACATTTTGCTACATGAGCACAGCAAACTAGCATTCAAGTTGGCGGCTGTGAGATTGGGAAATATGGCGTTTAATGGCGATGAAGGATCTCTATTTTTGAGGTTATCTGGAGCTGTACGGTAGCCCTCGGAGGGCAGGTTATCATGGCTTTTACTGCGCACGGGAGAGAGCTGTACAACTTGTGGGTGGGTTTGGTTTAGGATCCGTTGATATGGAAATCGGTTGCTCAAACCTCAGATAGACAGACTGGACCGTCCCCTTCACTTTTGGGGCTAATAATGACAGAGGAGGAGCCGCCGACGTTGGCCGACGTCGGCAATTTGCAACTATTCAGTTTCGGATGTCAGAGTGACGTGTTCGAATCTAGCTATTCGTCATCAAAGTCGTAACTATTCATGGTGAGGCGTCTTTGATAGTCCAGGCTCCCGCTTAGACAGACCCATGTGAGCTAGATGAAGCTGGAGGTCGTCTTGCTGTAGTGGGGCCGAAGGCAGCGGGAATGAGCTCATAGCGCCCAGGCCCCAGTTCTCTCTCTGCCTCATCGGGCTGTCTTCCCCCTCTACCTAACCAAGTACTTATACCGGCCTTGACGCTGCGCTGCCTATTTTCGTGCCTCAAGGGTCTCCCGCTGATCTTCTCGCGTATACGGGCCACTCTTAATTCTTTTTTCCCTTTCCTATATCGTTTCTCAAGTCGTTTCATCATGGCGCCTGGTGCCACTCTGCTGGTGAGTTCCCCCCCGCGTTTCCCCGCCATGCCATACCATGATGCGCCCGCCGCGCGCAATGACGCAGTTGCTAACATTCTGGCCCCCAGACCAAGCTCAAGGTCCAGCTCAAGCTCACCATCGCGCGCCTCCGCATGGTCCAGCAGCGCGATGAGCAACTCGGCAAGACCCAGCGGAGGGCCATGGCCCAGCTCCTCGAGGCCGGCAAGATCGATTCGGCCCGGATTCGCGTCGAGAACATCATCCGATCCGACATCACCACGGAGCTGCACGAGATGCTGGAGCTCTACTGCGAGCTGCTGCTTGCGCGTGCGGGGCTGATGGAGGGACACACGGTCGACCCAGGGCTGGAGGAGGCCATCCAGAGCCTGCTCTATGCGGCGCCCAAGACGGAGATCAAGGAGCTGGCGACTGTGAGGAACCTCTTGGCGGAGAAGTACGGAAAGGAGTTTGTAGTGACGGCCATGGAGAACACGGACGGAAAGGTCAACGAGAGGGTTATCAAGAAGCTAAGCGTCGAGCCTCCGCGGGAGGAGCTTGTCGTCGGGTATCTGGAGGAGATCGCCAAGGCTTACGGCGTCGACTGGCCCAAGCGGGAGACGGTCTCGCCGCCCCCCGAGCTCCTCGACGTAGACGACGACGACAACGACGACGAGGCGTCCGGCGGGCAGAAGCAAAAGGCGCTCAACATCCCCCTGACTGCGGAGCCCAAGACCGACGGCGGCGCGCCAAACACGCCCCTGAAGAAGCTGGGCGGCGGGGGGCCGACGAGTCCTCTGACGGTGACGCCGCCGCGGATGACGACGGACAACGTGCATCCCAAGGTGACGCTGGGATCTGTGGAGCTAAAGTCGAGCAAGAAGCCCGAGGCGGCGTCACGGAAGGAGCCTGAAGGGTCGGTTCCGGACATTGGAGATCTGGAGAGAAGGTTTGCGGCGTTGAAGAAGCGGTGACGCGGCTGTCACTGCCGTTTGGATTGTAAGACCTATGGAGTTTTTTAAGGGGGTTACCAGTTCCGTTGCCAATTTGAATATTTCACTTGAGATATATCCAGAGTCCGTGTTGTTACTCGAAAAGATGGATGCGCTCACACCAAGATGTAGCAGATATGGACACCTGGATCAGCCCCAAGGATATAGACAAGTCTATCAACGGGAACGACCAAAGCACAGCATATACGCAACACACGTCCCTCCAATCAACTCGACCAACCCAGGCTTGTCTCTGCTGGACAGGCATAAACTTCCGATGCATATGCGATCCGAATGCAAGCCACATCACGGAATACGAGGAGCTGGATCAACAGAACCACAAGCATGGAAGTAGATAAACCTGATGGCCCTAATATTCCTTGGAAAGGGATTGTTCCTACCTTCTCTCTGTCTGGCAACTGAGGCAGACGTCGCCCTGTCGAACTAGAAACAAAGATGCAATTCCCCAAATTCCTCGCCTTTGCAGCTTTCGCGCTATCCTCGAGGGCGTTTCCTGACGGCATTAAGCCTCTGGAAGAGAGAAATACATCTCACGAAATCTGCTCTCCTCTCTGGGCTACAGCCCGGTCCACCAGACAGATCTTCGTGGACAAGAGGCCCCATGTTGATCCCACTCTTCTGGTGAGCATCAAGACGTGAACCCCATTTTCCTAACATATTATTGATGAGTTGATAGCCCATTTTGACAACTTCTTACAATACTACGAGGGTGGCATGTATAATATGCTTGAAGCCTGTGGTACTTTGCAGAGGTTCTGAGAGTCGGGGAATAGGGGAGAAAACCTTTCGACGGGAGGCGGTGTCGATAACTGCAATGCAGATGCAACTTGATATAGGTCTTGAGTTTTAAATTTGAACTATATAATGCGTTGAGCCATCCTAATTATATAGTCATGACATGACAAGCCTGCGCGGCCAAACTGTCCATGGCCACAAAACTAGAACTTAGGAACCACGGTTCCCAATGATGTATCAGAGCACAACCGATACCCGAATCATCACTCTCTCGAATAATATCCACTCATTGGATCAAAGGAGGCTGTCCTTAAGTGTCCCATTCGCAGTGGAAGTGCCAAGTCACTGCGAGAGCGGAGGTCAGGATGGTCGGTTTACATGCTGATTCAAGGTTTTTGCATGCCAGTGATTGCCAGTGACAAAAGTTTGTTTGCCAGGAGTGCCCATCACGGCTGAATAGAAAGTGAGAATAGCCTGTTTGTATGGGCAGTATAAATTGCATGACCGGACGCACTGCAAGATAGAACTCTACCAGCACGGTCTTTCTCCGTTCCCTTGGACTATATAAAGAGTTCTCCAGCCATATCGATGCAATACAAAAACTTCCTTCAGCTCCCATCTTGTTGATCTCCCGATATCCTCGTATAGCCAATCTCTCAACTTGTCGTCGTTCTCCCGCTCAATCATATATACTACACCCAGTCATCTTCCCAGCCTTCCCTACTCGCATCAAATCCTTGTGTTCATTTCAGAACCCAGCAGCCAGCATGGACTCGGAGCACGATATCCTCACCAACATCCACAAGGTAGTCGGCTTGACCGGCATACGAAGCTTTACCGACCTTGGCCGCGTGCGACAGGACCGGCTTGAAAGCAAGTTGGCTGCTGCCTCCGGGAAGCTCTCCTCCGGCAACATGGGCTCCATATACACGCTCTGGCTTCTCCGCCAGGCTCCTCTCCTGGGCAAAGGTTCTCGACGCAGGGTTCTCACCCGATGGGTCGCCTTCGTTCACGGCCAGGGTCTTTGCCGCGGGAGGGCGCTCGCAATGTGGGATCGCTACGAGACTTGCGAGTCTTGTAGGAGCCAGAGACAGCGTTGCCGCCTACCGTATCAGGTGATGAAGAGGAGAGATGGCGTCCGCAGAGAGCTGGCAATTCACTTCCTCTGGACCAAGAACGGCGCTACCAAACGGGGTTTCGAGAGATCCTCGAGCACACGCGAACATGGTGGCGACCCTTGTGGTCGGGAGTCGACTCAACCCATCCCGGCATGGATCGATCCCAAGGTAAGTTGGTGGCGTTCGCCGTCATGTTTATATCGTGCTAACAAAGATGCAGGACTTGATCGGTGGCAGCCCGTATGGGAGTGTCGGGAAGTGGGGCGAATACTCCGAAGAAGACGAGAGCCCAAAGTCGGCCTGGTCATGGAACAACCTGCCATGAAGGAAATGGCACTCCAGAGCATTCGAGACACCAGGCGAGCCTATCACCAAGAGACAGAGCTCAGCCCAACTGTCGACCTCTTCACCCGTTCCATTTCATTGGTTTGTCCCAATTCTACGAAAGACGCCAGGACCGATTTAGAACCCCAGAAACAATACCTCGCGTACGGTTCACGCCTGATGGGTTGATGAGATGCCGGGGATTTCAGGATAAGCTTCAATCTAGCCGGAAAGAAAGTCAATGATGGTATATTGGTAATATCATGTTTGGTTCCGTAAACGCCCCAACTCCCGCCTGCCTCCTAATGATATGCAAAGAATGCCCCGGTTCAAATGAAGCAGAGTCGGCGCCAGCCTGTGTGTGCCTTTTCAGAGCCCCAAAGGCCTCGTCCCATGCGCCTTATTCCAGCTTGTCGAGATGCTCCAACCGCGTGAGGACGACTTGCTTACTCGTCTCCTCAATCTCGCCGGCTAGGAACACCTCGTCGAGGATGGCGTACACCTTGTAAAAGTTGAAGACGAGGTCGAGCTCGCAGACGTTGCCGAAGAAGGCGTCGAGGACCTCGACGAAGAAGTGGATGGCCTCGAGGTAGGCGAGCTCATTGTCGTTGGTGTCGACGCAGGCGCAGAAGAAGAGGCCGGCGTAGCGGCGGTAGACGATCTTGTTGTTGCGGAACTCGACGAAATTCGACTGGTACTTTTGGTCGCGCGGCGCGACGAGCCGGTGCACCTCGCCCTTGAGCTTGATCTTTTGATCGTCGCTGAATGGGGCGTACCACTTGGCAAGACGGGTTTTGCCCCTGAAAGGTGGTCAGCGGTTTTCGCCGAAGGGCGCATTGCAGCGTGGGAGAAGAAAACTCACTGCCGGTTCTGGATGAGAATAAAGGAAAGCATCGTGAGGCTGGGCAAGCTGGCGGGCTGGTCGTCGAGAGAGGCGAGGTTTGTGATGGATGCGCCGGAGCTGTGGATGGACGTTGAAGGCGCGAAGATAGGAGGCTGCCGCGGGGCACAAGGGCAGGGAGCTGATTGGGCGGTAGAGCATGGCGCGACCAGCCACTGAGCACCTGCAAGGCTATCACTGAAGACTGGCCGGTGGAAAGAATGCACAGCAAGAGGTGACCTCCAATACTATTATCAGTATCCTCTATTTCTTGGTAATAATATCTCATGAAGTATAAATAATATACAAGAGATTCTAAATATTATCCCTTTTAATAAAAAGATTAGGATATCTTTTTATAAGTATCTTATAGAAAGTTCCCATGTTTCCGGTGTTTTCTTTCCACCTCGAGCCTGGGCAATCCCCAAGTTTCAAACTCCTCCGCCACTGCAATAGTGCACCCAAGGAGCTGGGCTGCTCCACCAACTAACTACCTACCCAGGTAGGTAGGTACACAATTGAGCATGAAAAGACGGGAACGACTTGTCGAAAACGCGTTGAGCAAGGAGGTCGAATAATCTAATCCTTCTTCATTTGAGTTATCATTGGAATTCAGTTTGCGATACCTCTGCGAGATAAGGTTGTCCCTCGATACAAATATTGGTTATTCAACTGCATATACGTAGTAGGTAGTCTCTCATATTGAGGTTCGTTCATTCAATGGAGGAGCTCCCATCAAGGTTAGTCATGAGCTTCTCGGCACATCGGGGACCGTCCAACCCCATTACCTTCAACTGCCGTAGCGCAAACTTGTCGTGTGCAACCCTCCTCATTCGGGACATCCCCTTACGATGAATCGCATCCTCTCATTCCAGCATCAACAATACGGCACCAGACGACACTCACACCCAATCCGATAAGCTCGTTGATGCCCTTGCCCATGGTCTTCAGGCGCATTATGACGAAGCCGCAGGGATCCCTCGTCCTGTTCTCTCCTCTCTCCACAAGCCATGAGCCCCAAGAAACCCAAGAATTCCCAAGACCCACGACAATCCCTGAGTCCAAGGCCTGAGCCCAAGACCAAGAAGCCGTCCCCGCTGTCTGGCATGATTCTCATGATTTGATATTTTCCAATTCCCGCCCAACGCATCGGCCATCCTGCCTCCACTTGCTTTGGGTTCAGTCGCATCTCCCTAATACCGCCCTCTTCGCTCTGCATGGCTTGCTGCATCCAAACAATTCCTCCCATCTCTGACGACGACGCGAGCCTTGAGGCGTCGGTGCTAAAGTCGAGGGGATGATACCCGCCGCATCAGAATCGCCAATACCCTCGTCCGCAGTATTCTCGTCGCCACCACGTCCATCATGACTGCCTTTACCAAGCGCCTCCGAAGGCTGACCACAGTCATCTGGGGGGATTCCCAGACCAACGACCTCTGGCAACGCATCATCAAGTGTTCAATTGCCTGTACCGTCTCCGTTATTATCGTCATCACGCCCCGGGCTGTCTCCATCTTCGGTCCCTCGACGTTCCTGGCTCCCATGGCCACCGTCTTTGCCCATCCCGGCCAGCGAATGGGCACCATGATCGAGTCGCTTCTCATGGTCCTCCTAGGAGCGCTACTGGGACTTGCTTGGTCCCTATTTGGCCTATATCTTTCGAGCCTCGTCTTCGATGACAACGAGTCGGCCGCCTACGCTATTCGAGCAATGTTTCTCCTTGTTGCTGTCTTAGTCCACGGCTACATACGATCTTCGAGCCCACGTATCTTCCTGTTTGTCGCCTTTCTTCTCATTGCCTGCATCATCGTGCTCCTCGGCGGTGCCCATGAGGTAACCTTGACCGTCTTCACCAACGTCTACTATCCGCTTCTCGTTGGTGGTGGCGTCACCCTGGTCGTCAATGCATCCATGTTTCCTGAGCTATCGAGCAGTTTCCTCGGTCTCTCCGCCATTGATGCTCTTTGCGAGACCATGGACACCCTCACGCGGGCCACGCATTGGTTTGTGACTCCAGGTGGTGACTCGCAGGAAGATCTGGGCCAGACCGGCTTGATCATGACACCTACGTTTAAGAGTTCGCCCGATAAACCGAAACGCAAAAAGGGACCCTTCCGGAAATTCCTTGACGAGTTCCCGAACCCTTTCAAGCCTGCTCAGGGGCGCTACCGTGCCTCCACAGTCCCAGTAGGCCTTACGACAGTTGCCAGTTTGACTGGGGAAAAGGCAAAACTCCGTACACGTCTTGCTCGTTGCAAAGCAGCCCAGAGGGAGGTCAACTACGAGGTTTCAACCTCCGCGCTACCTCCTAGCAGCATGAAGCCTCTCAGCACCTCTTATATGAGCAACCTCGTCCAGAGTACTATAACCGTAATTGGAGCCTGCGAGAACAAGTTTGTTGTTCTCGAAAATGACGACGGCTCGGAGGGCGACGACGGCCTTACGGCAACCGACAGTTCCGCCAGCGACGCCAGCGGGATCAAGCGAATGTCTACCTTCGATGACTATCTCCGGAGAGTTGAGAACGCGAAGCCTATCCGGGAACTTGAGGCCAGCAGTGCCAGTCTCCTCGAGTCGATCCTCGAGCGAATCCGAGAGCCCGTCCAGGAGTTCGAGGCTTCTCTCAAAGAGGCCGTACGCTTGGTCATCGTGTGCCTTGCATACTGTTATGACGTTCCCAGGTTGCCCTCGGGGGCTCCCGCCCCCAAAGGAATCCATCTTGAAGAGCTGGACTTCAGGATTGATATCTTCACCGAGGCTCTCGCCAACTTCGACGCCAGTTGCGCGATGGAACTTCGGCGTTCAGCCTTGGACGAGACCGGCCATAGCATCGATTTTATGCCTCGAATGGAGACATTCTTGATTTCGTCCTTCGTCCTCGCGTTTCGTCAATCGGCCATGCACGTCTTGGAAATGCTGCGTCACGTTAGAAAGGTTGTAGAGCAGAGAAAGGCGCGGAATGACAGATCATCTATTTGGTTCCCGAGACATACCAATATCCGACAGTGGCTCACGACGGGCGGCGAAGTCGACGGTCTGGTGCTGCCAGAGACGGCACGGAAAGAGGTTCGCAGAGGCAAAGGACCACCAGGTTCAAAATCAAAGGGCCAGGTTCACAACAAGAACAATGGCAAGCCTGCGCAACCAAAGGCCAAAGATGAAGAGAAGGGGCTGAGGTTTGTGGACCCTGAGAAGCCGGCAGAACGAGGGCCTGAAGCGAAGAAAGAGCACGGCAAGACGGGAGTCGGTTTCAGTAAGAACAGCACGATTCTCAAGTTCAGGGGCAAGGCAGCCGACGCCCTTGAGTGGGTTCAGGACTCGGACGATCTCGCGTATGCCCTCAAGCTCGCTCTGGCTCTCTTTTCCGTAAGTTGGCCAGCTTTTGTCGCATCCTGGAATGACTGGTACTCGTCCGTCCGTGGCATCTGGGCTCCCATGCAACTCATCCTCGTTTTCGAGGTTGCCATAGGCACTTCGTTCTTTATTTTCTTTATCCGTCTCGTGGGCGTAGTCTTCGGCTGTGTTCTGGGCTACTTGTCGTACGAGATTGGGAGAGGCAGCCGAGTTGCCATGGTTTTCATCCTGGTACTCGGCATAGTCCCATCCTTTTACATACAGCTCGGGACGAAATATGTCAAGGCTGGCATGGTGTCTACTGTAACCATGGTTGTAGTCGCTCTGGGTATGTTCCTCCCTGCTCCCCCCTCTTCCGTTTACTTACAATTTCCAGCCGCCATGAACGGGTCTGGATCCGCCTATGAAAACTTCTACAAACGACTCAGCGCCTTTGTCATCGGAGGCGCCGTTGCTCTCCTTGTCGAAATGATTCTTTATCCCGTGAGAGCTCGGGATCGCCTACTTGAGTCACTGTCGGCCTCGGTAAAACAGGTCCAGAACATGCAGGCCGCCATGGCCGTCGGATTAGACAGCCCGACGAAACCTGACTTTCGGAACCCTGGCCTTCACAAAAGGTTCAACCACGCTCGAAGCAAAGCAAGGGGTGCACTGGCTGCGGCGGAGACGTTCCTCCCGTTCTGCACAACTGAACCGCGCCTCAAAGGGAGCTTCAAGCCGCTAGAACCTATCTACAAAGAAATCCTTTACGTCTTGCATCAAATCATTGACAGGATGGACAACGTCGTCCAGCTGCGGAAAGAGTATGGGTCCTCTATTTTGGAAGACTTGAACCCCAAGGTTCACGCTTATCGACGCAACGTGGCTGCAAGCATCATGCTCGTCCTCTTCTCTGTCAACGAAGCCCTCATCACCTGGCAGCCTCTGCCACAATTTATTCCCTCCAGCCGACTTGCGCAGCTACGACTTGTCAATCACGTTCGAGAAGTCCTGGCGTCGCGGAGTGGTACACATACTCCTGCAGGAGGAGTTCCGACCGTCTTTGATGAGAACGGCGAACTAGCTGAGCAGGTAGCCCATCTCATTACACAAAAGCGCTTCCTCTCGTGGAATGCCAGTACCGCCGGTCAAATGGAGATCATCGAGTACCTCGAGGAACTTGTCGAGCTTGTCAAGCTCCTCGTAGGGGTCAATGCGTTCCGCAGCGGCCTACTTGAGAAGCCCGAATACAGCAACTATCGACAGCGCGCCCACATGAATTGTGTGCCGTTGGCTTCTGTTCCCACGGCCCAAAGCAGCACAGCCGGCATTCCGGCCGAGGAGGTCTCCACGGCGCCTGCGGCGCTCTCGGGCCGCGAGAGCAGGGCAACAGGTCTGCGGCGGACGCAGACGATCCGGGGACACGCGGAGCATATCAGGGAGAGGTTACGCAAGAAGAAGGGCATCGATGATGCTGTGGTGAGTGACAGCGAGGAGGATATACCCTTGAGTTTGCAGAGAGTCGGTACGAGGTTATGTGAGAATGATGCGGTTGTTCGGCGGCGGGCTTTTACTCTAAGCCATGACAACAGATAGTCGGTAGGCCAGGGCAAACAGAGCTCTATCTACCTGCAGTGCCCTGCAAGGGCTGGATGATGATCACAGACAAGGAATAATAAACACCCAAGCCAGCTCCAACATGAACGCCGCGTGCGCCTCGTATCCTGGTATCCATGTTTAACATGCCAACAATTCGTAACAATTCCATGTGTCCACACGTAACGCCATGCAATGCCACTCTTAAGCAAATCCCTAATGCTGTTGATTTAAAAGATATTGAGTGGTGTGTGCTGGGCGGTCCTGGTTCCGTTGAGCATCGCCCTTGACTTCTTTGGCCTCTGCTGCAGCCGTCGCGACGCTTCCTGGACATGGCGTGGCTCAATGGGGGTCTTGCCCTCGCTGGGGAAGTCAAAGAGAGCGCCCTCATGCTTGCGCTTCTTGGTTGTTCCGACGTTGTCGCCGCCGTTCTGAGCACGGGCAAGGTCCTCATGCTCCTTGACCTTGAGGGCCATCTCGGTGAGGGTCTGGACCATCTCGAAGGTGAGGAAGCCGAGGATGTCGACGATGTCGTCCGAGGGCTTGCTGTCGGTGACGATGCCGAAGCCGGCCCACTCGCGGAAGCGCTTGCCCTTGCGGTACGTGAAGGAGGCCTGGCGGTATTCAGACCACGTGACGTACTCCTCCTTGGTCATGGCCTTTGTGCGCTCGTCGGCCTTGCGCAGGCGCTGCAGCGTGATGTAGTTCATCTCCTCCTCCTCCTCGTCCTCTTCTTCCTCGCGCTCGGGGACCTCGACCCCGTAGTAGGACGACGGCTCCCAGGGAAGGCCAACCTTTGCCTTCTTGTTCTTCTTGGCCGCCTCGTCGACAGGGCCGCCGGGGACCACGCCGCCGGGGTCATCGCCAGCCGCGAGGTCAGCGTCGGCGCCCTTGTCGTCCGAGTCCTTGACGTTCTTTCGCACGTCCTTC
Source organism: Fusarium nematophilum (assembly GCA_033030565.1). Lineage (NCBI taxonomy): Eukaryota > Fungi > Ascomycota > Sordariomycetes > Hypocreales > Nectriaceae > Fusarium > Fusarium nematophilum. Next base: position 87,475 of record JAVIXY010000135.1, read on the forward strand.
CACGAGAGAAAGGTGCGGAGACGCGACACCTTTGCCTGGTCATGGCGGATCTGGAAGATGAGGTCATTGATGGCGATTGATTTTGAGCCGCGGCGCGACGCGAGCTCTGTGCAATTCCGAAGCTTATGAACGAGTTAGCTTGCGATGATAGTATGAGGTGAGACGGGATGAGGGAAAGAACCATACCAGTTCGATAACCTGCTGCCGGACAATATCCTCGATGATGCTGGTGGTCTCTACTGGAGGCTCTGCGGTCTCGCCAGAGACGTACATCATCTGGCTGATTTCCTGGCGGTATTTATACGCCTTGCTATCCTTTGAGTCCGCCATGGTTGAGAGCGAGAGCGCCAAGGGCACTAGCGAAGACGAGACAAGATAGAGATGCAATGATTATGTGGTAATAGAAAGAAGAAGAAGCAGGAGAAGCAGGAGAAGGTTTAGTGGGTGAAAGGTTGATGAAAAGTGGTGACTTATATCGTCGCGTTGGAAGACGAGTGACGGCAGTCGTTGATCGGGTGGCTCAATGTTTCCAGCGGACTTGGCCTCTGCGATGCGGGGGGCTAAACCTAAAAAGGATGGGGCGGCGACGACGCACTGTGACAGGGATACCTATTGGCGGCTTCAGCACAGGTACCTACCTAAGGCACTTGTCTACCTCCCTGCCTTCCTTCCACTATCTACCAGAAGGGTAATTCACTTCAATTTCTAGGCTGTAATGCCCTAAAAACTACCTAACCTCGGTTCTGACACATTCTCTTGGGCTGCTGCACTGTTAAGAATCTTCATGACTTACAACCTCCTATGTAGAAGATGATGGGTACCGGGGTTTAGAAGAGAATCTTCTGGCGCAGTTCAGAGCCCTTTGGGGAATCAACGTAGGAATAGACTTGGCCAGGCGTATAGGGAAACACATTCCAAAGGAGACTGCATCTGCATCGCCGGTCGTCTTAATACTCGTTCGTTGGGTATCCTCCCTCATTTACAACTGAATCTATGCCCCTCCACCAACAGTCCCCCAAGATCCAAATCCGCTGCCCTTGGAAGCCCATACCACGATGTAGTGGGCGGCCAACAGCTTCCACTCTTCCACCTCGTCCAGCCCCTCGAGCGAATCCACCCGCTGCTTCTCCTCGGGAGCCACCCACGTGTCCCAGATATCCTCGATTGTCATGTGGTGGACCATGTCGAAGCCGGCCTCGCTCATCCGCGCCCGCTGGTCCTGGGGAGTGGGGAATACGTGGACGGTGGGCATCTGGATGCGCCGAGCGGCAAGGTTGGACACCATCATTCTCCCGAAGGCGTCGTCTGGCCGGATGGGCTCGTAGATGACGGCTGCGAGGCTGGAGGTGCGGGAGGAGAAGAAGTCGATGACGCGGGACGACTCAGCGACGCTGAGGTAGCAGAGGCAGCACTCGGAGAGGAGGAGGGTGGGGATATCGGTGCGGAAGCCGGCGAGCGTGATGCCGGGTTGGTCCTCCGCTGTTGAAGGGGGGTTGTCTTCCAAGCTGGAGACTTCTAAGGCGAGATGCCGTAGGTCTTGGCCGTGGCAGTGGTATTCACCTCCTGATGACGGTCGACTTGACCAGGAGCCATCAGTCCCGGATGAGATGTCGGTCAGGATGTTTCTTAGCACCGGCGTGGCCTGCACGGTACGCAGCTTCCTCGAGGTGACGACCTCAAAGTCGATCTCATGATAGATGAGCCCAGGCCGAGGCTTTGAGGCGAACAAGCGGAAAGGCCGAGTATCGGTGCCGGCGCCCAGTGACACGATCTGTCTTGGTGCAGAGCCCGGATCGGAACCCTCCTCGTCGCTGAGGAACGAGTCGACGAGAGTGTCTAGAGATATTGTCCGGGTATATGTTCCTGTTCATGGTTGGCACGTAAGTATAGACCGGCGGATGAGTTCAAGACGAGGTCCAGGGAAGAAGCCGGCGCACCTCGGTTGATGATGGGAAGACGTCGGGCGGCAGGGCCATCAGCGCTCTGGACAAAGAACTGGGCATAGGGATCGTGGAGATAGCCCAGGTCTACAGCGCTCAGCCTCGATACAGAGGCGTCCGTGTCGGTGCCCTGGATGGTTGCCTCGTGGGTGGCAGACGAGGCGCCATGACCTCCTCTCCCTCTACCACGGCCTCGACCACCACGGGCGCCTCGAAGGCCGCTGAGCAGGTTTGGGATCTCGGGGGCCGACATGTGCAGACCTATCCTTGCTCCTGAGGTAAGATGAATACTTGAGCTAGCTACTGCTTCTGTGTGTGTTGTAGGTACTTGCGCCGGCTGGGCAGTGACGTCGATCCATGTCAGCCCTGCGATGGCGGAGGGCGGTCGGCGGGATAGTTAGCGGCGCGCCATGATTGCGGGGCAGTTCTCCGGGCCCCCATCATGACCCCCCATGGAAGATATGAACAGCGGCAACACTGGTAGGTAACTTGGTACGGCCAAAAAAAAAAAAAAGGGATTCTTTCTGCGGAACTTATACGATCAGTCTACGGCAGACGTTCAGTTTACCATAATAGCGTCTTTCAACGACATGCAAAGGCGAAGCAGCTGGTCGCAATCGTTTCATGTTTTTCCATTTTTCCAATGGCCCAGCGTCAGGGGATAGGATCCTCCAGCGCCACCGAATCCCTCGACTGGTGGCCGCTAATTCCTCGCTGTCACAGCCTGAGCATCTGACGCACCAACAGTCGGGTCAACTCCTGTCAGAATCGCCCCGGAAGCTTCGGGGCTCAAGGGAGAGACTTTGTTAGCGAAGAACCAGGACAGAAGAGGGATGGGAAATCTCGACAAGGCTGTAGTAAACTCTCAGATTTCCTCCTGCGGCATCGGAACATTTGCATCTCCTGCTGACGCGCATTGGCTGCTTTTTAGCGAATTGCCCGTGGCGCGACCTGGTGATCCTTCATTGCCTAATCTGGTAATGGCCGACCACAACCTCCAACTGACAACAGAACGAGCCCTTTGGAACCGTAAAGGATAATTAGCTATTCACATGCGTAAAAAGGTCTCAACTGTTTTGTGATGGCTGGGCCAAAATCACCTGGAATGGAACAGGTATTCTTATTTAATCCGCCTTGAGCCTTGAGGCTTGAATTGAAGCTGCTCATTTGCATCCGTAGGCGGCCATGACATCCTTCACCTGGGGCTGTGCATCCGCTGCCTGGTGACCCCTGCCGGAGGACTGCAGTTTGCCTCACCACCCCTAGTAGGACATCCCCCAACGTCCGCTGCGGCGTACGTACATCCGCCCACTTCCTGGCATTATTAACAATAAGCACCCTCCTTCTCCTCCAACTCACAGCTCTTCTTTGTTCTCAACTACATCTGCTTCTTCACATCGTTTTCCACCGTCAATAGCTCTTCTCTTTTTATCTTTCACAACATCTTCGCACGTCCGACGTGGTTGTCATCATGATCTCCCACGCCGTCACCACGCTCTGGAAGCGTGACGCCGTCCCCTCGACTCCCGAGCTCACCGACGGTAACGCTCCTCCTCCTTGGGCCTTCCTTGTCTTTCTCCTCAACTTTGTCGTCTTTTTGCCCGTCTTCATCATTGTAAGTCTACCGCTTAAATATCCTCCTTTCTCGATACATCCTTATCTAATCAACTCCAACCCATAGCTCAACTACACCCTCGAAAAGGTCTTCCCCGTCCTCGCCATCGTCGAAGATGAGAAGCCTCCCGTCTACGAGCCCGTCCCTGCCGAGCCTCTTCCCGCCGGCGTGAACGCTCCCAAGACCACCGACCCTACCGCCCCCTCCGCTCTTCTCGCCGAGGGCCGCCCCGTCACCTCCTCCATCCGGGGCACCTGGAGGCTGCTTCGATCCTACGGCGGCTTCCGCGCTCTCTTCCGCGGCCTGCCATGCCTCCTCGCCCAGGGCATTCTCCGGAGCACCATCGCTCTCGCTATCTGGGCCATCAACCCTTGGGCCCTCCCCCTCGCCAACTTGATCAGCTCCGTCCTCCTCGTCCAGTTCAGCGCTGCCTGGGTGCACATCGTCATCACCCCTCACTCCCCCCTGCGCTTCTGGAACCGTCTGCCTCCCTTCAGCCACACCCTCAAGGCGACATGGAGGCCCGTTCTGATCTTCTGGGCCGTCTCTCAGGCTGTCTCTCTGGCATCGTACCCCATTATCCACATGCTCCACCTCAACGACCAGGCTGAGCTGTCCGACCCCAGCAAGATCTGGAGGACCATCATCGCCATCATCTCCTTGGCCCTCCTTCAGATCCTCGTCCTCATCCCCGCCTACGTTCTCCTCATCCGCGTCCAGGCGTCTCTCCTCCCCGAGGACCACGAGACCATCATTCCCTTCGACCGCTCTTTCAACGGCAGGGTCGAGCCCGCTGTCGTTGGCGGCCTCGGCTATGCCACCGTTCGCGATGCCTGGTTCAGCTTCACCAAGTCTGCATGGCGTCGCATCGTCATCCTCAACATGAAGATCGCCGCCATCGCCATTGTTGGCGTGTTCCTCATCGCTGCTGTCATCGCCCCTCAGATCGTCCTCATCGCCGCGTTGGGTTCTAAGAATGGTGGCAACGCCGACTCTGGCGCTGGTGGCAACTAAAAGTGCGACGAGCTTGCAAACCGCCCCATGGAATGACTCTAAAGTCTCTCAACTCTCTCAGCTTCAATTCACTGCCCAAGTCACAGAATGAAATGATATGTAGCTCAAGGTTGGATGCTCAGCATCCTCCAGTATGCAAAGATACCTGGTTGTAATGATATCGACTGTCACCTAGTCCAAATTCGATAGCGAAATCAAATGGTTGGAAACTCAATTCATTAACTCTCTTAAGCTTCATGCCTTGGGTTACATGGTCGTGACAAAACTCCCACTCATGCAAGGTCCATCTCGACAGCTAGCTTTCCTTCGTCTCACACTTTCGCGCCCAAAGCGCCATCCCTTTAGCACCCCATCCATCCATCCGTAGTTCCATTGCGAAGCATGTCATAAATCCAAATCATCGTAGCCACCCCAATCCTCTATGGCCTCTCATGTAGCAGAAAAGAAGTCAAGGGGGAGAGAAAAGAAAAGGATAAAAAAAAAAGAAATAGGAGAAGGAGAAGGAAACAACAAGTTGGAAAGAGCTTGTCGAATGGGGGTCATTGTTGGTTTGGGTATGAAGGGGGTTGTTCTACCAGATCTGCTCGCAACGCCGTGCCCAACGCAAAAAAGCAGGGTGCTCTTTTATATCCTCTCTCTTTTATGTCTATGACTTGTTAAAGAACCAGCTGGCTCGCTTGTTGCTGCTCCCGCTGTTCCCTTCGCTCTGGTGGAGGTTCTGGATCGTCGGAATCACGGGCGCCGCGTCACCGCCGCCTCCTCCTCGGAGCGGCTTCGCGATCCGGCTGCCGGCGCTGGCAAAGCTAAAGCCGCCTGGGGAGTTGAGTCCGCGGGTGCTGCCGGCCTTGGCGAGCTCAAGGCGCTCCTTGACTGCGGCCAGCTGGACCTCGAATCTGGGGGCGATACTGTCAGTGCTGCGAGGCTGGTTGGGGAGTTGGCCGGGGGATACGTACTTGTGGTTCGCAGCAGCCATCTTCTCCTGGCTATCCTGTAGCAGGCTCTCCAGGCTCTGGATGCGCTCGTTTCGTGCAATGAGCTTACGCTCAGCAATGGCGACCTCCTTCTTGAGGGCCGAGTTCTGCTCGACAAGCTGGCGCTGGACCTGGGTCAGCTGCTCCAGGTTCCTCTCCAGGAAGGCCATCTTCTTCTGCTGCGCCCGGTTGTTGGACGACCGGAGGACGTTGTTGTACTGCTCTCGGGTCTCGTCCAGGGAGATCTCGAGCTCCACGACACGCTCGCATCGGTTCTGGAGGTCACGCATGAGACTCTTCTTCATGACGTCAAATTCGGCGATCTGCTGCTGGATCGTCTTGCCATTGGCCATGGGTGCCGTGGCTCCGGCCTTGACGCGCTGTTGCAGGTCGTCAATCAGCGTCTTCATCCTCGAGTTCTCAGCAGCTTTCTGCGCGATGTCTGCCTTGAGCTCGTCTACGAACTGAGACTGAGCGGTCTGGCGGTTGGAAAAGGCATTCTCCAGTCGGGCCTTGACCTCCTCAACATCTCCGGGGCCGAGGTTGCGGGTGAGGACGTCCTCGTATTCCTGCTGGACAGCCTCGAGTCGGGCCTCGAGCTCCTGTCTCCTCCTCGAATCCGCATCGCCCGAGGAAGTGCTGTACATGGACAGCTCGGCTTGTCGGACGATACCCTGCGTCTCGATCAGCCGAGCCCGGAGCGCCTTAAACTCATCGGGCGCGATATTGTCGCCGATGGCGCTCTGCTCGTGTAGCGCGTCGACCTTTTCGATGGTCTCTGCGATATGTCGCTCGTTCTCGCTGAACACGTCACCACCCAAGTCGAAGCCCGCCATCATCTTAGCCATCTTCTCAGCCTTCCTCTTCTCCTTTTCGTCAAGGGCAGCACCGGTCTCCTTGGCACTCATCTTGACATCGAGAAGCTGCTGTTTTACTTCGTCGAGTTCCGTGGTGAGCTCCGAGTTTGCCTCCTTCAGGGCGTCCATGGTGATCTGGGCCTCCTTGCTCTCGAAGGTGAGTCTCTCGAGCTGCATCTTGAACTCGTTCACCTCGGTGGTGAGCTTCTCGTTCTCCTTGCCCACCTTGCTGTCATGTTCCTTGATGTAAGTCAACTCCTCCTTCGTCTCTCGGAGCTGCTTCTCCGCCGCCGCAGCTTGCGACTCCTTTTCTGAGATCTGATCCTGCAGTTCATTCTCTCTCCGCAGGAATTCTTCCCTCTCGTCCTTGTCGAGTGGTAAGCTGGGGGTGCCAGCGCGTTCAGATATCGCCGGCGTCTCGGAGCGGCTCTCTGCTAGTAATGAGGGTGTAGAAGGTCGTGTTGACGTCCGAGCATCGGCCTTGGTTCTTGAAACAGCATCGGCGGCCAAAGGTGCAGCCCATTTCTCCTTAGGAACGGATTCACCTGCACGCCACAGCTGGATTTCACCCTCGAGGTTAGAGATGTAGCTCTCGAAGTTGGTGACCTGGCCCTGGGCCTTCTTAAGAAGAGATTTAAGCTCCGCAGGGCTAAGCTCCGCGTTGACCTTGGCCTTGTTCTTGATGGACTTGGCTCTTGTACCAAACCTCATGGTGCTCAGAGTCTCGGCGTCGTTGTAACTGCTGGGAGAGCAGTTGATGATAAGAGTCGTCCGACTGTTGCCACCAAGGGACTCTTGCAAGATTCGGGTCAACTTGGAGTCTCGGTAGGGGATATGTGAAGATTTGCCGTCCGTCAGGGCGTTGATGACCATTCCCAGAGCGCTCAAACTCTTGTTGATCTTCTTGGCCTCCTCGAGGGTCTGTCCGCTGGCACCGGTCTTGCCGACCTTTTCGCTACCGGCCAAATCGACGAGGAAGAGCTGGCCACTCTTGGCGGAGCCGGTCTCGACGTTCTTCTGTGTGATTGTGATGACGAATATCGAGTGAGATCGCGAGGATTCCTGGTTCATATTGGTGGCCGCAACGGCTCGGGCGTTGCCGCCTCTCCTCATAACCTCGTACACCTCTTGGACGCTCGACACGTAGATCTCCAAGAGTCCCTTGACGTAGACACCACGGTTCTTCTCCTCGTGGACGGGCAGGTTGTCATTTTGCGGGGCCAGCAGATCACGAATCCTCTCCATGTAGATTTCCATGTAACTGACGCGGACGGTATACTCGATGGTGCCGGGGCTGGACATGATGCTGGCGAAGATCTGCTCGACAATGCGAGGGATGACACCTCGGCCTTCTTCGTCGTCGATGTTTGTGCCCATCATGGTATACGACTTACCGGCACCGGTCTGACCGTAAGCAAAGACGGTACCGTTGTATCCATTGAGAATGTCGTCGACGGTGGGTCGAATTGAGAAGTCGAAGATGTCCTGCTGCTTGCACTCCATATCAAAGACCCGGTCGAAGGTGAAGCTGCCCTGCGCATCGCGGGACTGGAGAATCGGTCAGCGGTGGTAACTCTGGCATAGGGCGCAGAGTGCTCGTGCTCGTGCTCGTGGCCAGGTGGCCGCAGCAGAGCAAAAAGTAGACCAAAGCAAGACGAGACAAGACACGTACTTCGAGAGTGCAGGTATCCTCGCCATCGAAGGAGACGATGGGCTTTCCGCCCGACTCGAGCTCGACCTTGTTCTGAGGCCGAAACCGGGCGACGACCTTGATGCTGTTTGCGGACGACATGATGAACGACGCAGGCTGTGTGTTACTCGAGGGTCGTTATCATCAGCCACGGTGCTGTCATCCAGATCGTCGAGCTAGAAGATGTTTGTTGGCGGTTGCTCTTGAGCCGTGAGCCGTCAGGGGGGGGCGAGGGGGGGGGGCGAGGGGGGGTCGCAGAGATGCGGGCCGCGGGACACGCACGGAAACGCACGCAAGAGCCGCAAAACGGCGGCGAGACTTGGGGTTTAAGGGCACCTCACCCACAAAGCAAAAAGGAGCGTGGAAGGGGGGGGGAACAAGATAATGGGATAACGTCGAGGAGGAGAGCAGGGCCAAGAACAAGGATTCGGCTGGCGGGGTGTTTGTGGTGCGATCAGCAGCAACCAAAACACAGGATGGCAGACGCTGCGGCGCAACGACAAGAAGTCAACAGGACCTGAATCCAAGTGTCGCTGGCAACAAGAGGCGGTGGGTTTTGTTGGAGATGATTGGAGGCCAGCCAACCAGGCCCTGGAGACGCCGAGCTAAGGGGGGGGCAGGTCCTGTAAGTTTAGGGGATCATTAGCGGGTTTTGGGTTTCTCAACCCCTTAGGTTTTAGGTGTCCTGGGCGATTGGCGGGGGGCCCCGTTTCAGCCGACAGCAACCACGCAATTTAGAGGGCCGGGGTGTCGTTGATGCGTGATGCGGCAGCTGTGCATCCAACACCTGAATGCGTAGGTATATAAGATTGGGCATGGCAACCGCACAAAAAGCCATAATGTCCGGATATAGTCGCATAATATCCTGCGTGATTTCACCATGTCAAGCAGTGGGGCTTCTCATTATCATCATCATGGGCGCGCGGGGGGCCGGGCTCCTTTCCCACGGCAGGAAACGTCGCGGGGGAATGATCCAGTGGATGCCATCATTCCTATCAGACTAGACGCGGCACGGGATGATAGCTGCGATGCCAATCATTCTGTCACTCATCTCTTCCTGGCCACCCCTTGGTGGCACACAAATATCTCCTCGGCCTTAATTTCACATGATTTTATTGAAAAAATGGAAAGAAGCGGGCACTGTCAAGAAACAAAGAACACCTTCTTCCTGATGAGCCTCGTGATATCATAACATTCCCGAGGAGTGCCTCCGTCCTCGGGCGCTCGCAACGCCTCGAATGCAATACAGTCCAACTCCTCGCACCAAAACGCCAGTTACAGATTCGCCCAGCCTTCAGCAGCATTCAGATTCGAGGCCGTAAGAGCATGAGCATGGTAGTCGAGTGGCCGTTAATCCATTTCCTTGTTGGACAAGTCGACGTTGGCATACCGTCCATCTGTCCGGTTTCGGTCATTCCTGTTTGCCGCCTAATCCTCCCAGCTCTTCTCCACGGTTTCCCTGACACGCTTCGTGTACTCCTTTCGATTATCCTTGTACAGGTTGGAAGCCTCGACGTTCGCAGGTGAGCCGGTGTTGGGGTCGTTGAGCAGACTATACCTCTGGTTAGCAGCGTATCCATCGTCTGCACCAGGATTTCCTTTGTTCCCTTACCTCTGGATGCTGGTTAGTACAGCGGCAACATCGTACGTGGGGCTCCACCGATTTTGTAGAATATCTAGGCAGAGCTCCCCGGTGGCGTAAACATTGGGATGGAACATTTGGCTGATGAATTTGACCTGCGGTGGCTTGTTCGGATACTGCTCTTCGAACTGCATAACGAGTCGAAAGGTGCCGTCCTCGAAAGGGGTATCTGCGGGGCCGATGATAACGGCGTTCCTAAAGAGCAGGTTGTCAATATTCAGTTCGAACCATCAGTTAAAGCCGACGTACCAGGTCATGACATTATCGGGAACTGGAGAGGCAGAGACGCCAGCCGGAGGATCGGTTTGCATCCGCTGATCTGGTTTAGCATTCTTTCCTCAGTCTCGTGTCTCCCAGGGATGACGCACCTTGAAGTCTCGCATCAAGCGACGGCGCGCGGCTGTAGACATGATGATGGGAGTTGAACCGGGGGGGGGGGGGGGGGGGGGGGGGGCGGGGG
>JAVIXY010000136.1:0-105736 GCA_033030565.1 Fusarium nematophilum
AGCTAAGCTTTTTCTAAGTTTTTCCTATAATAATTCCTTTACTTAACACATCGCAGAGCATAATAAAAAGCTAGCCTCTGCTAAACCCTAGGGAAATATCTCCCTCCTAGTTAAATTCTCCTCGCTCCGCCCGCAACTTATCATACCGCAGGACAGCACCGAGCAAAACACTCGCACCAAGCGCACTAAATCCGGTTAGCAACATATCCAGAACCATGGGACTTAAGATTTACCAATCTTCTGCAGAGCAGTACTCTGTAGGGTTATGGCTGATTCCCGAGCGAGTCGGCGTAAAGATCATGCTCGTAGGACATCGCTGATTCGTGTAGCAACTATCATGTCCAGCTCCACTGATCATCGGCCTCCACAGCTTCACCCCCGACTCCGGCTGCGGAAGCGTCGAGCACACATCCGCAGCGCTCTGCTCAACGACAGAAATGCACTCCTTGCTGAACTCAACAGCAGGGCTGTCGACAAGAAGCTCCCACTCCACCTCACAGCCCTTCTCGCTATCGTCCCGCGAAATTCGGACAAACTCTGCCTCGCACTCCTTCACCATCTTTGTCAGAGTTTCGTTCTCGACGTGGCGTACATCAAGAGTGAACTTGACGGTGTGAGCCATGGTGTTGACGGTGCCAGGCTCGGTGGTGAAGATTCCCGTTGTGGCTAGACCGTCGAAGCGCTTTGCGATAGCATTCGCAGCAACAATCATCTTTGTTGCGCAGAGGACGGGATCCTTGCGAGCGTATAGAGGAGTTGTGCCAGCGTGGCTGTCACGGCCTTTTACGGTGATGTTGAACCAGTTGAAGGCTTGAACGCCGTGGACGACGCCGATCTTGAGACCTTCGTCTTCGAGGATGGGGCCTTGTTCAATGTGGAGCTCGAAGTGTGCGGCGAAGGGATTAGAGCGATATGACGTTGGGTGTTCGCCCGTGTATCCTATCCGGTCGAGCTCTTCTTTCATGGACTTGGGCTTGCCGTTGGTGGCTAGCACTTCCCTTAGGTCCAATGCTGTCTGGAGGGGGATCACCTCGGCCCAGACTCCGGAAGAGACGGCCATCTTGGGGAATCGAGCGCCCTCCTCGCTGAGAGTGGTATTAGTAAAATACGTTGTAGTGGGTGTCTTTTGATACTAACTTTGTCCAGTTCACAACGCCAATTGGCCCTTCAGTTTCGTACTCGTGTTCATTCAGAGTCCGGAGAACTTCGAGACCTGAAATCACGCCCAGAATGCCATCATAACGACCACCCGTTGGTTGCGTGTCTAGGTGAGAGCCCATCATCACTGGAGGAGCGTCCTTGTTCTTGCCGGGTCGAATCGCAAACAAGTTACCTATCTGGTCGACAAAGGTCTTGCAACCAAGGGACTTGGCATAGGTCATAAACCAATCCCTCACTTGCTTGTCGGAATCATCAAGACTGAGTCGAGCCATGCCGGTCTCTGTGGGTGCTCTGAGGTCGCGTAAGTATGGTGGCGACCACAAGGCAAGGATCGTGCTTACTTTCCATATCGGTGTGCAGCGCCAAACTGGCAGCTCTCGTGTAGAGACTCAGCAAGGCGAGCTTCGCTGACCTTGAAAGGAGGTAGGCTGAGGGAACCCATGGCTTAGTTGCTAGGCTGAACTTGGAATGTGGTCAGGTGAAGCCTCCAGGTACTTATCAGTGGTGATAATGCGAAGGATTAGTGCACTGTTCGAGGACAAGAGATAGCAGTCTAAATAGTCTACGAGATCAACCGGCATCCGCCTCGGCTCCTCCATACTTTTACGGCACGGCCGTCCTGATGCTTAGACCGGCGGGCGTAAGAGAGCCGTCCATAATTTGTTGATGCCGACGGCCGACCGATAATAGTGGGGCAGGCCAATATCGCCCGTCGGCCGACGGCGGAGACTAACCTCGTTTCGGACATGATCCAACGCCTCGGAACCGCTGAACAAGGTTGTTCGACTCGTGGGAGTTTTTAGGATTGGCCCAGCCACTCATGGATTGGGCAATTCATAGCGAGGCGAATCGATTTGCGGGGTTACGGGTATTACGTCAAGAACTGGTCAGCGACGAGCCGGTCATCGGAGGGATGGCCGATGAAGCCTGGACGACAGATGGGCAGGCTTGCAAGATTCCTCAATGGGCAGATTATTAGCAACCCGACAAAGTCATGCCATGCTTAATTCACGGTTATCTATCGTCCATTATCTGGGGTCATGAACCCGGGATCCTCTACGTGAACCGGCCAACGGTTACTGCACGACTTATCTGCATCTCCACCGATGACCCCGGCCAACCCCGTTCGGCGGCGGCATGCAATCATGGGGTAGCTCCGCCGTCGGCTTATCGAAGGGGAAGGGATCTGCGCTCGGCGAACGATGCGCAGCGGGGTTGTATCTTCCGGGCATATCCAGGGTGTATTTCCGCCTGCAGCCTTTTAAAGAGGATCGTCCTCTCCTTCAACCGTCTTCAACATCTACCGACAACCGACTTCTCAGTTGTTCTGCCTTGAAGACGAGGAGTGCTTTTATTTTATTATTGTTACTTAATAATCAGCCGCAATGGCAACCTCAGAGAAGGAGTTGGAACTCCAAACCCCTCGGGAAGATGTCCTCGACGCAGGCGAGAGCACAGAACTCAACACCTCCAAAGAGCAACATGTCCTCTCCAAATTCGACAAATTCGTCATGCCCCAGATGGCCATCCTCGTCCTCTTCGCCTACCTCGACCGAACCAACATTGGTAATTCCCCCAACCCCCCAACCAAGACCATCTCTAACCCTTCTAGGAAACGCCCGTGTCTTCGGCTTTGAAGAAGACACCGGAATGACAGGCACCGACTTCAACGACGTCTCAATGTACTTTTACATCTCCTACGTCATCTTCGAAACACCCTGGGTCGTAGCCGTCAAGAGATTCGGCCCAGGCCGCGTCCTCGCCATCGCAATCATCAGCTGGAGCGCCATCACCATCGGAACCGGCTTCGTCAACAGCTACGGCGAGGTCATCGCCTGTCGCGTCCTCCTCGGTTTCTTCGAAGCGGGTCTATTCCCTGCTCTGACGTTTGTCATTTCGCAGATCTACCCACCTGCGTCTCAAGGAAAGCGAGTCGCGGTTCTGTATATTTCTATCGCGCTGTCGGGAGCTCTGGGTGGCTTGATCGCGTATGGAATCCAGTCTATGGGTGCGCGACATGGTTTGTCGGCTTGGAGATGGCTCTTTATCATTGAGGGTGCTATTTCGTTGCTTGTTGGTGCGGCGTGCTGGCTGAGTCTGCCTACTTCGCCTGAGACGGCGTGGTTTCTCAAGCCGGAGGAGAAGTCTACCATGCTTGTCATCAAAGAACGCAACCACCCTTTCAAGGAGACTGAGAAGTTCTCGTGGAAGCAGGTTGTCATGGCGCTCACGGATCCCCTTGTTTATCTCGCATCTACTGCGCTATTTTGTTCCTCCATTGCGCTCTTTGGCTTTGGCACATTCCTCCCTACCCTTTTGAAGGGCCTTGAGTGAGTAAAGGATATTCGACAGTTGAGGTCGCTTGCTAACAAGTTCTGCAGCTACACTTCCCTGCAAGCCAACTACCTCAGCATTCCGGTTTACGTCCTGGCATCCATCTGTGTTGGCGCCACCACATACGTCTCCGACCGACTCAACCGACGAGCGATATGCCTCATTCACTCTCCTCTCTTGGTTATCTCAGGATATGCCATCGCCGTCGGGACTGGCCACAAGGGAGTCGGCTTTTTTGCAATGTTCCTCGTCGGTGCTGGTGTCTACTCGTTCAATACCGTTCTCGTCACGTACGTACGGCCATATTTACTTACCGTATTAGATACTAATTTCTTGCAGATGGGTAGCAAACAACATCCAGCCCGACTACAAGCGATCCGTGGCAATCTCGATGCTCATCTCTATCGGAAACGCCTCTGGCATGGCTGCGTCCCAGATCTACCCCATCAAGGACGCGCCGCGATACATCATGGGAAATGCGGTCTCGCTTGGAGGAGAAGTCATTGCTCTTTTCTCTATCGGCTTGATCTATGCTCTTCTCAAGTATCGCATGCGCCAGAAGGAGAGGATGTTGGCGGAGGGCAAGGACAGCAATGGCAGGGAGGACGATCGAGGCTTGGAGTTTAAGTACGTCTTTTAGGTCGAGGGGATCTATAGGCGATAATAAAGGCACAAGGGGCTGCGGACTAATATATTTATACTATCACGGCCTGGTTGACCTAACACTCGACGGCGACGAGACAACCTCCGAGGCTGCCGCCGTAGCTAGGGCTTTAATTTATATGACGAATATATATAGAAAAGACTAATTGAAATACTCGGAAATGCAAGAGAATCGCCCAAGCATCACTTTTTTTCTCAACCTGGATAATGCCAAGTTGAACCCTGGGGTTGCATGTTGATCCGGTCTCAAAGCTTATTGGTCCAAAGCATGGTCGGCCTCCCGCATCTGCACAACTGCCTCATTGGAGCCAGGTTGCATCCATGGTCGGCCTCCATCAGCTGACGGGATACTGGGCTATCACCTAGGCATCAATGGATGTGTATAAATGCTACCCAAATCCTCTTGGGGAGTTGTCCTCCTCTTGGACTCTGCGCATCACTGAGCTCTAAAGTCTGAGCTTAAGCCTTGCCTCCACTTCATTTGACGTCTTTTCACTGGACGCAAGCCAAGATGGCCGTGAGGTTTTATGCCGTCGCCGTTGGGAGAAAGACTGGAATCTTTGACACTTGGATGTAAGATACTCTACCCTAAATGCGTCAAGCCCAGACTAAGAGCGTTTTTGCTAGTGAGGCAGAGGCTCAGGTGAAAGGCCACAGTGGCGCCAAGTACAAATCTTTTGCCTTGAAGGAGGACGCCGAGAAGTACATGGATCAGCACGCAGCCAGCCAGATCGAGTCGGTTCGCACCCTCGACACCGGGAGCCAGGCAGACGTTGATGGTGCAGAGCCACATCTCAACGCTCCCGAACCCCCTCTTGCGTCTCACAATGGACAACCTGGTGGGGTAAATGCAATGAAAAACGAAGAAAAGAACGGCCAACGGAGTGCGCCCATGTCATCGCGAAGGCGGAAAGCTAACAGGGCGGCGTCGACCACACCTGAGCATCTGATCGAGCCCCTAAAGCAGCTCGAACTCAAGGTGACGGTGGTCGCCAGGTAGTGAACAAGCGAGATACTTGTTTCTCTATTACCAGCGAGATCGAATTTGCAATGGTGTGTTTAGTATAGCAGGATGAATATTTCTTTTATCTTAGTATCTCTGAATTGCCTACCTTCCTTATTACCTTAGACGCTCTTAATCATGTTATTGGGGTCGTGATGGTGGCTACATTTACTACAGGTCGGCCACACCCTTCCAATACCGAAAGCCCTTCTCACAAACTCGTTGCTTTCCAACTAATAACAGCCCAAGTTCTGCACCACATCACTGCTAAAAAACCGCCTTAACCTCCATGTAATCACAGACTCAGTTCTCGCCAAGCAGCGATATTTAGCTACCGGGTAGGTGATGCAATCGCGGTGCAGCTGGCCCGTGCAGAGCTGACGTCAGGCCAGCCTGAGGCGGGGGACAACTGTACACCGCCCGCCTCGGCTCATCTGCCTACCCGGCCTGCCTCACCTTGCTATGCTAAGTTAGGCACCAGATCGCTCACTAAACTCAACAGCTCCCTTACATAAGTGCAACCATGTCCTCCCGCGGCGTCCCAGAGGCCTTGATGAAAAAGGTCGACGAGTACGTCGACTCGCTCGCGCCCCAGATCCAACCCCGCATCACCTCCGAGCTCGAGGACTTCCAGCAAAAGACCATCGACAGCCTCGAGGATCAGGTCGTCGACGCCTTCCGCTCGCTCTTCAACAAGGACAAGGGCAGCGGAGGCTCGAGAAGCCTGGACGATGCTCCGCCCGATTCCTACGGCAGCCAGTCCCTGCCGTTTGCCGACGAGATCGCCAAGTTGACACGCAGCTTCAGCAAGATCACCGACGAGGCGGGCGATGACCTCCGCGACATCTTTGACCTCACTGAGGGCCGTGATGGGCCAGGCGATACCCGGTCTAGGGGGGGAGGTGACCGTGACGACTCCTTCTCTGGCGCCAAGGGCTTCCTCTCAGCTGCCATCAACGTCGTCCAAGACCACCTGGATAACAACAGCAAGGGATCAGGAGGAGGTCAGAGGTTCGAGCTCGATGGCCTTCTCGGCGTGCTCAGCAACACCGTCAAGGACGCCGCGCGAAACCCGGAGGAAAAGGCCCGCCTGATCAGCCCCGAGATCAAGGACAGGGTTGGTGAGAAGCTGAGGGCGCAGCACGCACCTCTGGCAGAGCAGTTTACTCGCATTGCGCTGGACCACATCAAGCGCTGGCTGCGTGGTAACACGAGCACACGGGATCTTGGCGATGGCGTCAAGGGTGAGATTGAAGACCAGGTCAAGGACCTCGTGAAGGGTATTGGAGGGTTGTTCGGAAGCAAGAAGCACTCCAACGAGGGATCTTCGAGAGGTTTCGGCGATCGTGATCGGGATCACGACAGGGACCGCGATGGCGAGGGAGAAGGCAGCGGCGGCTTCTCCAAGGTCACCAGCGACAAACTCAGCACGGGTATCGCCCGAGTCCACAGGGACGTCCGTCTCGAATTCCGCAAAGTCCTAGGCGGCATCGAGAAGCAGCTATTCGAGCTCCTCCCTGACGAGTTCCAGCGCCCTCTTGAAAAGATCCTCGGCGGCAACCCCTTCGACTCGCAGCTCGACCGTGATGCTGGTGGTCAGGCTGACCGCGGCTTCGGAGACGACATCAAGTCCAAGCTGGTCAACAAGATCCGCGGGCTCGTGCGAAAGGTGCAGGAGACGCTGCGGGAAAGCATCCTGGGAGTTGTCAACGGTGGGCATCGCAAGTTTGAGCGCGCGAGCTGGGTGTTTGTGCAGAATATGGTGGAGCAAAAGGTGCAGAAGTATCTGCCCAAGGTGAAGATTTCTGTGCCGGATGACATTGGCAATGAGGGCGTCAGTGTGGGGGCGCCGACTGGTGCGCAGCTGGGTGGTGTGCCGTCTTCACAGGGTTACTCTCCTCCGTCTCAGGGACAGCATGGTCAGCAGGGGCACAATCCTCCTTCGCAGTACCAGCAGCAGGAATACCGACCGGACCATCACCAACAGCAGGACTATCGACCTCCACAGCAAGAATACCGGCCTCAAGATTACCGGCCCCAACAGCACGAGGAATATCGACCCCAGCAACACCAGGAGTACCGTCCTCAACAGCACCAATCCTATCAAGATCATCGACCTGACCAATACCAGCCGCCTCACCAGTACCAGTCGAACCAATCCCAAGGCTATCAGCAGGATCAAGGGTACCAGCACAACCAGGGCTACCAACAGGATGGACGGTATGGCCAGAACCCGCAGTACTAGAGACACGACATGTTACGTAGCGTAGAGAGGACAAGATAGAAATTCCATCAGGGGTCAAGGTGCATGAGGAGAACCAGCATGATCGCCAAGCCTGCATAGTCTAACCAGTAGTGATGTGCTAGTATCATCCGGCCGCTCTGCTATTGGTGACTTACACCCCTAGTGCAAGGATCCCTGGTTTCTGTGAGATAGATGCTGAGAGAGTGTGGCACCTTTGCCGACGGGCTCGTTTGAAGCAAGCTCGTGGTGGAAAGAAAACACCGGATGATGGTTAGGGAACATTCTCTAAATTACTTCTAATAAGATAGCCTAAATTTATATAAAAAATTAGCTAAATATATAGAATCTATTATAGTATTATCTTCTAATTTTTAGATATTATTATTAAGGATAAGAGGGTAGTAGTCTTAGTATTAAAGGAGACCTCTTCCTATGTATCTTTTCCACGACGGGGCAAGGTGCTGGAAAGAGAGAGCACTATTGCGCTAAGGCGAAGGGAGAAGGCCCTTGAGGTCGCAACAGAATTGGTGGATGATCCCCGACGGAGTCTCGTGCGAAGCTACGGCATCGCGCCCACCAGAGAAGCCACCGTGTTGAAGTCCCAGAGCAACCAGCCGTATGTATCCTCGTACATTAAACATGCATCCCGTTTATTTGTAGTGATGTTGGCATGAGGGAGTGTATTGCCGTGAGCACGAGAAATTCTTTAAACACTCGTTCCAGGAGGAGAACTCTGCCCCGGATTGCTCGTATTTGGTCATGGATACGAGGGTTGGGTCTGGCTCCTCTCGCACTGGCAACATGCGCAACTGTGAGTGTTAGAACCGTTTGGAAGTGGTAGTTGGAGATCGGTTGCTTCAAGGCCCGATCCCCGGGTGGCTGAGAAATCTGCTTTGTGTGATTACATTCGGACCTTCTAGATACCTAGTAGGATTTAGTTCTTTACTTAATTCATTACCCACAATGCCATCGTGCATCGCGACCAGCCGGAGGAGCTTTATGGCCTTAATTTCCCCCTTCGCCGAATTTAACACTATTCTGCCTCTTTTTAGCCAATATGGAAACGGTTTGCGGTATCAGACAAAGCCAGGCCGTCACGTTTGCAAATTACGACATATTACTTCCCTTGAGATGGACGTCGTGTGGTGTGCAACCGATATGCCCCTATCCCAAGTCTTAGGTCCACATTGCATAATGGCGTTTTAGGATAGTCCGTGATACTCGATTTAAAATTAGAGCCCTGGTCTCTCCCTTGCTCTCCCTGTGCTTGGAACAGGCCCCGGTTTGTTAGTATCATTCTTAGGCATGTTACACTCAGCACGGCACTATTAGGGTCGGTAATGACTGTGTATTATTATCGTAATTCCATCTCACACAACTAAACCATGACTGAACGAAGAAAAGGAACTTGTGTGTGTGTAATACATTCTTGTTTTTCAGTGATATTTCCTGCGCGCCTGCAGAATATATAGTAGGGAATGATATGATGGGATATAGACATATCAAAGAAGGGTACGCAAGCAAATAACAAATCATCCTCCGGATATTCGTTAGAATAAGGTGAGAAAAAATGGCACAACCATTGGCATGGTCGATCAGAAAGCAAGAGCAGCAGCAGCAACAAGGCCAGCCATAGCAACAGCATGCTTAACCCCGTCAGTCTGGCGTGCCCCTCCATTCGTCACCTCGACAGGCTCATTCGGAGCGCCAGTACCGGCAGCGTCGGCTGAAGTCGTAGTGACTGACACGACCCTTGTTCTGCACCTCTCGCGCTCCCCGTCATCGCTCCAGTCGGCGTCGCAGTCCGTGAGATAATCGGGGTTGTCAGTGTCAGTGCCATTGGTAGGCAGGCTGGCAGCCGTAGTGACGGTCCTGTCGGGGGCTTGAACGCTGGCCAAGGAGGTAGAGGCCGTGATGCGTCTAGTGAGAGCCGTCTTGGTTCTGCAGCGCTCGACCTCGCCATCGTCGCTCCAGTCCCCGTTACAGTCAGTCAGATAATCCGGGTTGTCGGTGTCGTCAGTATAAGGACGAGCGGTGGTGATGGTCGGAGCGGGGACCTTGTTCACGGTGGTTCGTGTGATGGCTCTGGCCTTGGTCTTTGTCTTGCAGCGTTCGCGCTCGCCATCATCAGACCAATCAGCGTCACAGTCAGTCTCCCAGTCAGGATTGTCGGTGTCCGTCCATGGTCCATCGGGATTGGTTGGCTTTGGCTGAACAGGCGCCTTGGTCGTTGTAGCAGGCACTGGCTTCTGGGTTGTCTGGACACGGGGACGCTTGGTGCACTTTTCTCTCTCGGGATTTTCGTCGCAGCTGGTGTAATGGCCATCATTGTCGGTGTAGTAACCATCGTCTCCATGGCTTTGATCTGGATTTGGGGCTGGGGCTGGGGCTGAGACAGGGGCAGGCTGTTCGCCTTCCGTGTCAGCGTCGTCATTCTTGGTCCAGTCATCGTCACGGCGAAACTGACGCTGCCGACGTCGAGCTCGACGGTTCTGAGCACCGAGGGCTCGGGCCTTGCGTCGGGAGTTTGCCGACTTGCCGGAGCTGTCTAGGACAGAACGTCCCTCGCCGGCATTGGCTGCTGCGACCAAAGCTTGATCGGCGTTGTCTCGGGTGGGATGGGAGTCTTCGGGCACGGGACCGGCGCCGGCAAGAACGCTGAGGGAGAGGAGGACAAGGGGAGTGGGCTTCATTGTGAGAGGGAAAAGGAGTAAATTGTACTGGATGGGGGGTTTATTGGTGGTTGATCGTTGCGGTGAAAGGCCTGGATTGTTTGGTTATCAAATCCTGTTTCAACGACAGCAAGCCATGATCTTATACTTGTTCAATACGAGCGTGTGATGGCTAGTTCAGGCTGGCAGCCCATCACCATGAGCTCGACAAACAACACCAACCACCATGCCAACTTTACAATTGATACTCAAAAACGTGCCAGCCAAGAGAAAGCCACTCAACGATACGAGGTTTCCCAATGCGCTGTTCAAGCAAGTGACGCGTCGTCCCTTTGTTCCTTCATCATGTCTTGCGACGATTATCCATGGACTCGATCAGGTCCCAGCACTCAGCCTCTGACTTGGCGGGGGCAAGTTGTTTCGAAAAAGGACGAGCATGCTCGAAACACAGCCTACTGCCGATGATGCCCGTTGCTCTCTCGCCTGTTTGGGCGAACTGGCTGCGGCTGAGCCACCTTGGTTGGCCGTTTCAAAGCTTGTCCTCGGTAGCTGCTGAGCACGAGTTAAAATAAGCTTGCCCAATATGGAGTAATTGTGTCATGGGCTTTATTTTTAATTTAACGTGGGCTGTGCTTAAAGACGGGAGTTGTTTTGTCGCAAGAGGTTCGGCATTGTTCTATGGATCGTCATTAACTGGACAGACACTGTTGAAGCGGGATCGCAGTAGATGAGAACATAGATATGCAATCAGATATCGTAATTTATCATTATTTATTCGTCTAGTAACGCAACTTGCTGGTCTTCAAACTCCCGAGTCAAGATCCGACCGGCATCGAGTGTCAGAAGGTTATTTGCCACTTCTCATACTTCAGATCAGGAACATCAGGGCACAGGCTGTCTACCAATCATTCTTGCACCGGTTGTTTTCAGCTCCCAAACCCTGTTCAAAGGCTGAGGCGGCACGTGGGATCGCTTCAACAAGCCTTCTCTTGGCACGGCTTTAAGCACTTGCGGGGGATTCATCCCAAAGCTGAACCAACACACGACCATCAAGCCTGGCTTGATAAATCCGCAACATTTTGGCCCATTCACTAATTGGATACAAGAGGTGGTCTGCTATTTTTAAAAGCGTCGCCTTGGCCCGTGATGTTGGAGGGGGTCCCTCGTCTCGGCACTTCGTCAGCACTGACGCGGCCGCTTGGCATTGACGCTTTGACAGCAACCACCCCAATCATTCCGCCAAGCATTGTTGCATCACTGGATCTCGATATCTGAGGCATATGCAACGTTTTTGACTACTCTGGAACCATGATCAGTTCTGGTGCCTCGGGGGGGGGGGAGAAATCATTTCGTCTCTGTTCATGCACACACCACCTCATTCCAATACTTCTTGTACGCGCTTGGCCATGCAGGGCTGCAAAGTATCGTTCTGAATGCCTTCAATTGCGACGTAGCGGGCAATCTCCCAGCATTCAAACGTCAACTCAACTATAGCCGAAGGGTGACTCCCAGGTAACCGGCTGACCAAGTAGTGAAACGGCATGATCACTGTTTAAACGAAAAGGCAAAGTCTCTACGTCAGAACGACGTCACCGCGTGCCGCAGTATGTCATTTATCTTCTCCTTCTTGACTACCCTCGAATTAATCTGTTGTGGCTACGGGCTCAACGGCCCTACAAACGTGATGAGGAAGGAAATACATCTCAATCTGGGCACGAATCAATTTGGGACTTTTTCCAAGCAAACCTCCCCCATCACCATGTTAGGGTGCTCCGGCTATTTCTGTGATATCTATTAAAAAGTCCCTCTCCCATCGCTGTCGCTGGGCCACACTTATTAATAAAGATGGGTTCAGACCAGTGATCTTCTCTCAACGGAGAGTGCTCCATCATGCCAGATTGAATCTCTATTTTGCCTTCAGAAGTAGGTCCCTCCAACCATCACTATAGCAACTCAACTTCCTTTGCATTTGCCCTCTGTTCCTTGATTACCTCAGCGTCCTTCTTCCACAACCGGCCCCTTTCCCCCGAGAATTCGACTCCCTGCAATGATGCAATACCGCCATGACCCTTCTTCGCAAATGTCAGACCTCGCACAGTAAAGTGCATGCTCCGATAGCTCTCCGGAGTCCCTCCAGGTGGACGGGTTTCGTGTCCCAGCAGCCTCCACCTGCCAGGGAAGGAGTTGTAAGCCAACGAACTGGTTTCGGCAGAGGCCATGCTGCTGTCTTGGTCACCACTCTTGCCTGGGGTATCCTTCAATACATCCACGACTGCCTTTTTGTTGAAGTAGATGCGAGTCGACAGCTTGCTTATCATCCAGCACAAGGAAACGTTGGCATGCCCGTTGCTCTCACCACCGCCCCCAATGTCCCCGTGGCTGCCGTGAAACCAGCATTGACTGATGACTTTGGCCGAGTCGGTCAGAATCACTGGTGCGAAGTGAAGCCGTTGTTCGTCCAAGGCCAGGGATGAACATGCTCGCCCATAAACTGGTACGGCTGTTCCGACCAATGGGGGGAGCGGGCCTCCGCGGAGCTGCGGTCGGAGGCAGGGCTGGAGCCAGAGCCAGAGCCAAGGCTAGACTCAGAGGGGGAGGAGGGCGCCTGGTGGGAGGGGTTCTCGGGCGCCTGGGGGGTTCTCCATGGAGCTGCGGCCGGGGCCGGAGCCGGAGAGGGAGACAAAGCTAGACGACAAAGCTAGACGGCAAAGTCGGCGTCAGAGTCGGGGGCAGGGGCAGAGCCAGCATCAGAGCCAGCATCAGAGCCAGAGCTGGAGCCAGAGCCGGGGTGGGAGCCGGGGCGGATGGGGGATGAGGCGGACGGGGGGCCGACGGAGCTGGCGCGAGAGCTGGCGCGGGAGCTGGGGTTCGAGGAGGCGGCGGAGTCTGACATGGGGTGTGTGTGTGTGTGTGTATGTGTGTGTTGTGTACTGTAGTTTGCTAGTATCAACCAATTAGATCGCAAACATCAAACATCTAACTTACATCGTGATTGATTAAGAAGAATTTCAACAGTATATCGAGGCCGTATACTGATGATGATGATGATGATGATGATGATGTTGTTGTTATGATTCCTGTTTCTGACGTCTGTGATGACGTCTGGACTCCTGGAGCTCTGAAGAAAAACAGCAAGTGCACCGGACTACCGTTGGATTGCTAAGTATCGCAACCCGGTATCCAGGTACCAGGGACCGTGGATTTTACCTAGCCAAAAGGGAGAAAAAGGCGCCCACTTACTACCTACTGACATATTGCTAGAATATGCGCCCCTGCTATGGATGTATATTCTCGTCGACCCTTTTGGACTGGCGGCTAGGGAGATTTCCATCAAATATCGACAACCATCCGTCATGTTGGGGTGGCTTTGTCGGTGCTCAGGGGATTCCAGGCAGGTATCTCGGGTCCCTAAGTGCCATCCTAATGCCGACGTACGTCCTGCAAGACGTAAGGTAGGTAGGTACCCACTGGGCGCTATCTAAGTACGTCGATGGCTTATGTCTAGTCCCAGTCCATTCTTCTAAATCTTCCATTCCAGCAACTCAATCCATCTATATCTCTCGTCACCGCAGAATTACATCGCTTTGTTCGCCGCCAACGTGGTCACACCATCCCGTCCTTCCCCCCCTCCGACGCCCCGTTAGGCTGCCGTTTAGCCCGCTACGTTCCCGAACCGCGAACTCGAAGCATCCTCCTCCGTTCCCGGTCGCCGAACTCGTACGACGGTCCCCGGCGCGATGACAAACTCCTCCACCCAGCGCAAATGCCACCTGAAAAGTGTTGCAAGAGTTCTTGCCAGGGCTGTGATTCGTGTGTCGACGAAGCGGCTATGAGGTGAGTTCTTATCCGCACTTAATATTGCAAACACGGTCTCATGTCCACTGCGAGCGGAGATTTGGCGCGCCACAGCGAAACGAATCTACATCAGCCCCCCCCCCCCCTTCTCTGCCACCAGACGCCCTCNGTTCTTATCCGCACTTAATATTGCAAACACGGTCTCATGTCCACTGCGAGCGGAGATTTGGCGCGCCACAGCGAAACGAATCTACATCAGCCCCCCCCCCCCCTTCTCTGCCACCAGACGCCCTCCTCCCCCTCTGGCACCAGCCCTGACTCCGGCTCCGGCTCCGACAACCCCAACCACAGCTACAGCACGCCAACATTGTGCCTGCGCCAGAGACCGCCCCCCGAGGCACCCGAGACACCCCTCCCCTCCCACCAGGCGCTATCCCCCCTCCCCCCCTCAGGCGCGGCTTGTGGCCCTGGATCTAGAGGCCAACCACGGCAACGTGATTCAAGCACGGTAAGTCTATATTCTAATATGGATATACTTGACTAATAATAAGCCGTAGAAGATGGGCGGTATTTTGTGTGGCTTGGGGCGCCGCACCTAAGCACCCTAGAAGCCACCTGGAATTAGGGACGGGCCGCAGCCTGGGCTTCTGTCTTGGTTGGCGTCCAGAGTGCCGTTTAAGGGAGCCGCAGGAAGAATAGATAAACTTTTTCAATATGTTCGTGAGAATGCCATTTTGGGAGTAGAGATTGGGGGTAGAGAGTAGACCAGAACGAACATAAAGACATCGTTCGCTATTGTGAGCTTGTCCAAGTTTGGTGGCAAGGATCAATACACGTGTTGAAACACATTGTGTCCATCATCGACTGTGTTGATATCGGGTAGCTGATATCAATGATGTGTAAAAGCAACTGTGCTCTTTGTAATTATGGAAGCAGCCTGCCCTTGAAGGAGCAGACGCAAGAGGGTACGAGGACTAATGATAATGTCAGTTCCATTGCTTACGCTCATGCTAACACTAATCCTAAGAAATGAATGGGGGTTTCTGCCGTTAGGTCTGGTGATTGGCGTGTGGACCGTAGGGCAACAACGGACGTATGAACTGGGCGAAATTTTCTGCATGACGAGGATGCCAGGTGTCAACTCGATGTCCCGAAAGGTCATTCCCGTAGACCGTCGAAAGGTAATACATCATCACTATCTTGTACCTCCCAGGGCCTGTCCTCTGACAGATCCTAGCCCTATGCACAAAGTCAGCCACATTTCAGTCTTGCCAGTACCCGGATAAACACTTACTTGTAGACCGACTCTGCTGAGAGACAATGCCGGACATCTTGTATCGATAATTGATCCGCAAATCTTGCAACCACTCCGGCTTGCCACCTCTGTGGAGACCTTGAGGCCGGTGAGAAGACTGATGAGCACCTCCAGTTCCATTGCCGCTCCGAGTAGCGGTCCCTCTTGTATTCAACCTTCGGGTGATCCACGATGGCATTTCTCCACGAGACCCCGCCAGCACGCAACTGAGAGGGTAGATCCTGGAGAAACACTTCACACCTCACGCTCCAGTTAGAGCACAATACATGCTCCGCATATGTGTACACAGTGAGGTCTATTCTCCACCCCCATCTGTCCGTCCAATCGTAACGGCCAGGCGAGGTCTCATTATCGGGATCAACGATGGTGTACTCAATGTCGCCGGGCTTTAGAGGTGTGCCGTTCACTGCCAGCATGGAAACCACCTCTTGCTCGCTGAGCGGTTTGCGCAGGCGGCGGAGCCACTGAGTCAACTTTTCGCTCGAGGATTTCCTGGGTGCTGGTTCGGAGACTTTCCAAGTGTCATACCAAAGGCGTATCCACCAGGGTCCTACCGCAACAGTGGCGCTACGGTTGTTCTTAGCCCAGCCTCTCAGCGCAAGGGTAGAGACACAATGCTTCCAGCAAGGTACGTTGACCTCTTCATTTTCTGCCTCTGGACAAGTCAAGTAGTGTTCATGGACTCTATCCTCTTGGTGGGTGGCGATCTTTTCGTAGTCGGGTGGTGGTAGGGAGGCCATGCTTGCAGTGGTTCGAGGGAGGGAGGAAGATCTTGATGTTGGAGGGTCTGAAGAAATAGACTATGCGTCGAGAGGTGCACTTTATAGCCCCAAGGAAGTGACTCGGGCGAGAAAGAAAATCTTCTGGAAACCTTCACCATGCTTAGAGTTGAGGCCTGCAGGATACAAGGCCTTTCACGATTTATCCTGATCCAGAATGATGCATCTGCAGAGTGGTGCATAAAGAGCACGTGGATCGATGAAACATTTTGCTATGCCAGAAGCTAATTCAAGTATGAGGGCTTCTCTTGCTGAGTCCTTGGGCTATATCAAACACGTCAGGGTGACCCGAAGATGAGCTATCGGCGGCGCGGATGACTGTCCGACGAGAGGTGAAAGCAGGCTTGCTGATAAGACGATCCTTGCCCACAGCCACGACGTTGTGATCGAATAGAGTCTGTAGAGAAATGCAGACCATTCAACTGCATATCTGATGCGCTGATATTTTTCAATACCATGCTTCAGGATAATGCCGGCGCATGATATCATATAAGCGTGCTAGCTGCATTTCCAGACGTCTCATGATCAGTTCAATTTTTTAAACACCCTTACCCCCAAAGGATCAGCTCGGCTAAGGCAATGATAACCACAGTAATTCAACACAATAGAGGCATGATACCTAATTCAACATTACGCAATAACCTTGAAATCCAAGGAACCCGGCAAGGTAAGGGATGGCCAAAATATTGGATAGCATGATGCACGAATGTGTTTGATAGTGTAATAACTTTCGAATCACAGCCACATAGATGCGTCCAGTCTGTTCTTAGACTCTAAATGATATTTACAATGACCTAATGGGGCTCCGCATGGAAGCTAGTGATTCTCAGATAAGGAAATATGAGGCTTTGCCCTACGCCTAGGCTAGCACCGTCAAGGGTCATGCAGTCAAGATTTTTAGGATCACCTGTTAGATAACGGCAAGCCTCGACCTGGCACTCTGACATCCACGAGAGCCAAGAGGGGTGTTCTAGGCGAGTTCTCTAGGTTGGCGCTCTTTGCATCTGTCAGGACAGTGATACTGAAAAGAACCGATGTTTCCCCATCATGGATCAGGTCTACAGTCGCGCTGAGAAAGTCATCGTCTGGCTCGAAAAGGATGACACGAAGTCGAGAAGCGGCATGGCCCATTTCAACAGCCTAAAATACGACACGTCGTTATCCTTGATGTCGACTTTTGAAGTGAAATTCAATTGTGTTGATATCGGGTAGCTGATATCAAGGATGTGTAAAAGCAACAGTGTTCTTTGTAATTGTGGATGCAGCATGCCCTTGAAGGAGCAGCCGCAAGAGACGAAGAAGTGAAATTCGCCGCTGCTGAGGACAAGTGGCTCGACCTCGGAGACGGTCTCTTGACGCGAGATTGGTGGGGGCGAGCCTGGATCGTCCAAGAGTACGTCATGTCTCGCGAAATAGTCATTGTCTGGAGTCGATTCCCGAAGACTTATTCCCGCCATTGTCAGGTTTGTCGCGTATCGCCACCTCAGCCTTTTCCGGACCAACCCCAGGAATCCACAGGAAGCGCCCAATCACCAGGCGGCCCAAGCACTGTTGACTGCAAAGCGCGGCAGGGCGACGGGGGAAATATAGAACGACCTCTACGCCTAGACCACCAGCTTCAGTCCGTGGGAGTGTGGATGGGAGATTGATCGGGTATACGCTCTCATGGGCATGGTCGACAACTGCACAACCATCCCCAAGTACGAGTTGAAGATGCAATGGCCCAAGCTGTATGCCGAAGCAGCGTTCGAGATCATGCGCCAGCGCAACAGCCTTGACTTTATATGCGTCGACCCAGAAGCTGGGTGCCAGAGTGCACTTGCAAAGTGTCCATGTTGCGGACCTTGTGCTGGGACCTCAACTACGACCGTCAACGCTGTCGACCCGGCGAAACGTTTGTCCAGAGGGAGCCATACTCACCTCTTCCATCTGACTTTCGGCCCGAGTTGAGCGAGTTACACTGGCGGCGCCTGTTCGAGGCCAAGGTGTCGGTGGCTGCTTCGCAACACGAGAATCTGAGGAGGTTGGAATTCTTGAAGGCGTATACTTTGAACTGGTTCCTCCGGACGCGTAGGCCAATGAATTTGTGTTTGTGCTCAAGGGGGTAAGCGTTTCGATGGCACTTCGAAAGATTTCGGATGTGGCTGAAGTATAAGTTTATCGGCGAATGGTATGTTTCCGCAACTGGCTATGGAATCCCCAAGGATCCAGACTGACTTTAGTGCTTCATAATTATGCACATGGGATTTTGGATGGCGAGTTGTGTAGATGGCATGATGGCTTTCCAGAAACTGCTTATCTTTGCTGAGATGATGAGAGATAACAACCTTGGTTGTATCCTTCGATGGGCAGAAGGAGAGTTTGCAAGTGAGTGATCTAAGGGATGCTAAGAGATGTAATACTGCTCAAAGAGATGCTCTAAGAAATAGAAGAACTTTTCTAAGAGATAAATAACTCCTACTCTAAGAAATAGAATAAATACTCCTAATCTAAATCACCTTACTTAAACAACCGCCTCAAGTTTATAAGGCTATCCTCCCCCGTCTTCGGAACCAGGCCAAGGAACCCATTGACCTATCATTGTCAAGCATTGAAGCACTTGTCTTGGAAAGGACAGCTTAAGGTAAATCCCACATGCCGCGAGAGCATGGTCATGGTAGAAAATGCGAAGAGTATCAAATTACAGTATAAATATTTGCACAAAGGAACAGTCTAGACAGAAATAGTACCACGACGGAGTTGATATACTGGTTCGTCCCCAGGTCATTTCACAGTATCCAATGGTCTATAACCATGGAGATACCATCGGCAGTTTCTAAAGACCTTCTTCTGCGTCACGTTTGTCATTGTGAACATCACATCCTTCAGATTGACCTTCTCTGGCAACGGTTCCTTGAGATTAGCATGAATGAGCCACTTGTCTCCCTGTAACGCCAAGTTAGCTATGGTCAATGGCTGCGAATGACCCGGCTTACAGTATGGACTTCTGCTGCTTCACAATCAACTCTGCTCACCAACTTCTCCAGACGGAACTCGTGGGCATTGACGAGATCCTCTGGCGAGTGCTCATCAGCCACGAATTGGATGATTGGCTACACTATTAGCATATGGAAGCTCGGAGAGAAGTGGGCACATACCCGGCCGACACGCATATCCATCTGCTCCACCGGTAAAGCGACTGGCTTGGAAGCCTTCGCCAATGACACTTTACCAACCTGTTTGGCCGACTTCTTTGTTTTAATGTCATCAAGGGCCTTCTGGACAGGGTCTACTTTGCCGGCGGGCACGGGACCAACATTGGGGTCCTCGTTGCGCCAGCTCCCACGCACATCGTCCAACTCCTTGAGCATCTGCAGAAGTCAGCATCTATGCAGATAGTGTAGACTTTCACGTACCTTGACGATATTAGGTCTCACGGCCAACTGCAGTGACTTCTCGTACCCGTGTTTGGAGTAGTCGTTGAACCATTCGCTGTGCTGTCCCATGAGTTCATTGTCGACAAAGGAATCTGGAGGTGTCAGCATTATGCAAGCATATTAGACGGAACACATACCGAATTGCTCGACAAAGGCATAGTAGGACCTCATTTGCTCAAGACCCTGTTTGGCGTCGACGCGGGCGAAAGCCAGCTGGTTGATGGCGTCTCGGAGTTTCTCTCAAGTGTCGGTATGTGAAACCCCAGAGACGAGGTGCAGGAAACACTTACATCACGTTCCTTGGACGCATCCACCGCAGCAAGTATCACAACGACGGCTCCGAGAACCATGCCGACTACGCCGAGAGCCTCAAGCGCAAGACCACCCGTGGCTACAGTGATGACGCCAAACACGATGAGGATCCCGGCAATGACTCCCGCAGCCACCGTCAAAATGCCAGTGACGGTAAAAATCAAATTCTCAATCGCGATATCCCGATTGAGGCTGTTAGCTGTCAGTGGTGGTTGATATGAAGGACGCTATTTTCTTACCCTTTCTTGAACTCTTCCCATTTCCTCAGGGCTTCTGGATCCAAACGGTGTTTCATCTTTTGGTCCATGTCATCGGCACTCTCGAAGCCATTGTCACGGAGAAGCTTGTCGACTTTTGGCTGTAGGTCGGCGACGATTTGGTCACTGCGTCGCTTTATCAGTAAATACCTGCAAACATGGTAGGGAAAATGCGCACGCTTGTCTCTTGAGGGAATCAAATTCCGCCTTGAAAGTGTTGATGTCGTTTCTCAGCTCCTCGACACGGTCTCGTCGGTTAGGGTTGTCATAGTAGAATGTGTCACCGATGCCTTGCCCCACGGCGCCGACACCCTCGGTGATCTGCTTTCCGAGATCTTTAACGCCCGAGGTAAAGTCATTGACGCCACTGGTGACCTGCTTGCTCACTTCGTTGCCCATGGTACTGGATAAACTGGGGTATCAGGATGAGGAGTGTTGAATGCTTGGAAGGCTCAAAGATGGGAGAGGGTCATCTTCCTTTCATAGGGCTTTCTGCGAGTTGCACGTGGCTCAATCCTTTGGGCCTCGACTTGAAAATCGTGTGATTAACCGCTTGGAAGCTGCGGAACTTGGCCATGTCATGAGAACAAAGAGCGGTGTGATGATGTCGTCCTCCTGGCACACCTGCGAGGCTGCCTAGTATGTTCTGAGATGCTCTCTGGAAAGATGGAGATGATGGCATTGGGTGGCTTAGGTCTGGACCAGATGAAATTGCTTGGGTTTATTGATGATAGGTCTATATCTGGTAATACCACGATATATCAGGAATGATAATGGAGGGACGACCAATCAGCCCTGCCACTTCGGTGTTCAAAAATTAGGGTAGGATTGCAGGCAGCTGAATCAAAGGCCGTAAGCAGTAGACTATTCGCGGAACAGCAGCTTCATATCGATGGGTTGGTTGCAGCCATCGGGAACCTCTCATTGGAGAGTATGCACCTACACACGCGGGGTTCAAGTGAGAGCTGAAATACGAAATACGACAACAGTTACGAGAACATGTAACAGACGCGCAGGCCTTGGATAAGAGGCTGAGAATTACTACCTGGCATCTGGGAGGCATCCCATTTCGCAGTGATAACAATCAAAGAAGACCAAATAACAAAAACGATTCTTTAGCCTTGAAATCGCCTATACAACTTTCACCGTGTTAGCCTATAATTAAGATGACGGAAACAAACAGTTGGCTGACCAGACCCAGATGCCCCTGCGGCACTGGCCGAAGAGTGGCTCGATACCCCCACAGCATGATGCAGCCAACCGCCCAGCCAGCGCTCCCCCGCATGCGCCCACGCTAAACTCTCACTTAAGCATAACGCACGGCCATTGCGGTGCAGACTGACATGCCTGCTCTGTTCCTGCTGAGCGATAATAGTTGGCCTCTTAAGCTTACGCAGAAGCAATAAAGTAAGCAAATGGCTGTCTTGGACTCGCCGAATTGGTCTTTTCGGGGTGTTTGAGGCTGGCTGATCTGCAAGGGCTTCCACACCCTGACACTCGTGACAGCGGGTTCCAAGGGGATGGGAAACCCATATGCAGGCCAAGACCTTTGCGCCTTACTATTCCTAGATTATTCTGGCATCCGTTTTAAAGCCACTTTGCTAGTCAAGAGCTGAGCTGCTGGCGTTGTGAGAAACGGTGGCTGGCTGAAAGAGATGGCCACACATCATCAGCCCATATACCACAACACGACCTATAGCAGGGACACATAATATAGAACAACAAAGTATCGTGAAGACTTCATTGGAGTGCGGTCCATGGGATGCGTATTGCTGTGACAAAGGGCGGATGTTTGATTCAGATTGATGCAGATTCCAAGAAACATCCCCGCTTACGAGAGAATGGGGTTGTTCTTGCAACGTCAAATCACCAGATCGTGACGAGGTGAGGGATAACGCAGGTCTGTAGCACCTCTTGAATTTCCTTGTCGAGATGAGAGGAGAACAAGAATAAGACAGAGAACGTACCTGCAGTTCAAATATATAAGCAGCCATCCGGACGGCGAAACTGCTGAAGCACTCAAGCATCCACAGCTACCAACTACATTCTTACCATCGCTTCAAACTAATCCTACAAGAAATCCTGTCAACTGAACAAAATGTCGTCCGGTCCATTCTTTCCAGGTATGAGTGATTGAGTACCATTACCAAGCGCAGAGGTTGACCAGACACTAGACAACCCCAACCGGGAGGCTCGTGTCAAACAGCTCATCACGCAGACGACCGGAATCCAGTCCACCTTCGAGAGCACCGAAGAGCAGATCCGGAAGTTGACTGACATTGAAGAATCCGTCTTCAACAACATCGCCAAGGCAGCCGGCTACCCGACTGCCCAGCAGTACATTGAAGCCGGACTCTCTACCTTGACTCCCGCCCAAAAGGCCAACTATCAGCACATGTGCGACACCCTCCTCATCAACAACCCGCACTTGAAGAAGGGCATGACTGCCACGGGAATCATTGCAGGAATTGGCTGGAGCCTCAAGGTTATTCGTGAGTCTCTCCCATCGTCGGTGCTTCCACCTATGCTAACACCGTCACAGCCAAGACTGTATTCGCCATCACTTGCAAGTTCAGCGCCTTCATCCATGGTGTCTGGGGCGTTCTCCGTGGCTTGGTCAAGATCTTCCAGGGTAAGCTCCGCTTGTTGTTGCGCTTTTGCATATTACTGACTGGCCTCTATAGGAGCCTTCGAGGATGGAATTACAATGATCAGGAGTTTCTCCACCCTCATCAAGGCCAACTGGACCCGGAAGCTCGTCGCTGGTGGCGCTGGCGCCGATGTCGCCGAAAAGACTGCCACTGGCCTCCGCTGGGTCAAGAGAGCTGGAAAGCTCCTTCAGTGGGCGGGCGTTATTGCCGAGGCAGCATTGCTTGTGTACCAGGTGGTCGAGGGAGAAAAGGAGCGTGCAACTCTGCGGAAGTGAGTTGCTTGTCCGTCTTGACAATATGCCTGCTGACGACTTGTTCAGTGCAATCATCGAAACGTGTTCGTCACGCTTCGGAGCAAAGAAGCTCCAGCTTCTTGTCAACCAATCGATGCTGTGGACTTCCAAGACAGCGGGTATCATCACAAGTATGGATTTCATGCTGGAGAAGATGAAGGAGCAGCAGGAGGAGAACGATCCGGATCTGAACCCGGCCTTCAAGATCACCATGGAGACCATCAACAAGGAGGTATTGAAAGATATTAACAAGCTCGTCGACAACTTTGACAAGGTAATCATTGGACGTAGCATTTTCTTAACATCCATGCTAATATGAAACCGGTAGGACCTTGCTGAATGTAACCCCGACAAGACGGTGATTGGCGACCTCGCCATTCTGGACTCCAGGGACTCCGGAGGTCAGTTCGTTGTGGGCAGGGGCGAGAGGCTTGCTGACATTGCTAAGGCGCATGGACAAACGAAGATCCTGATCTCGATGCCATGAAGCAGTGGATTGCCGACCATCCCTTCAAGGACACGGACGGCAACGTCATTCCAGTCGACGGGCCCTTGTCCGGCAATTCAGGCCTGGTCTGGAGCGGAACTACCTCGGTCAAGGCTCGCTCCCAAACCGAGATCCGCATCACGGGCGTCAACACCGACGAGTCCAAGAGCCAGCGCTTCTCGTCTCTCCACGTCAGCGTCCCGGTTGCCGCCAACACAGCCCTGTTCGCCAGGAACAACTTCAAGATTGCGGGCTCAGCCGACAGCGACAAGGGCGACGGAACCGTTGCTATCCAGTCGAACGGTGGTGTCCAGGGAACTGGCAAGCTTAGCACGGTTCAGAAGCAAGCTTCTGCGGGTTCGTCGGAGGTGTTTCTGCAGTTCGACTATGAGCAGGCTGAGGTGTTGGTGCCGATCGAGTTGGCGCCAAAGGCGTCCATCACGTTTGTTCTCAGGGGGACTATTGGCACGCCGGGAAAGTCTGCTTTGCTGATTCGGGAGAATTGGTGGCCGAAGAAGTCGAATGACAAGGTCTGGGAGGATTTTGTTATTGAGAAGACGGGATAGGGGCGAACAGGGCAGAGCTTGCAACTAGAAGATTGAATTTTCGCTACTCATCTTCGTAGTACTTCATTCTTTTATATTTAATATCTACTCATTTTATGAACTACTTCTAAGAATACCGCATTTCATCCATCAACCCCCTCAAGCTCGAGCGATCCTGGAGCTAAAAAAACCTCACTTCGACCTCGAGGAAGCTCCACTAGTACAGGAACTCTTACATCATCCGGCGCACCATGCCCTGCTTCCACACTCAGAGACACGGCATATTTCAACCCCCCACCCGCACATTGCCAACGGATCCTCGCAACCTCCAAGTGTCCGCCCAGGCTAACATCAGCATGCATCTCCTTGAACAGAGACAGCCGCGGCTTGAAAGAAATCTGAGACCATCCCGGTGCAGTGGGTTTGACTCCTGCAACCTCGGCCATGAAGTCATACAGTGGTAAGCTGCCCCAGGCATGACAGTCGGAACGTTCGCCATCGTCTTCTTCAACCCAAGTTGTCAGGTTCTTGGACAGCTGGGCGCGCCATGGATCCCAAAAGCTGTGAAAGTGCCGATCGTACACGTCACCGCCAACTAGAGATAGCGCGCGAAGCGTATAGAATGACATGGCTGTTGAAGCCTTGGTCCATCTGGTTCCCTGGCACTCCACAAGAGTCCTTGGAAGTAGGCTTCTCCCTTCCTCGGGGGAGGCTGCCCCGGAGAGAACCGCCCAGACTTGGTTCACCTCGCTGTAGTCCTCTGGCTCAGCCATGGACGCAAGCCCGTCGGTGAAGAAGGTCCCGTCGAAGCAATGCGTCTTAATGGCATTTACAGCGGCGTTGGCTCGGGCGTCCTGTTGATCTGCGAGTGCGTGCCTGCCCAAGGACTGCAACAGCGGGGATAGCTGGCGAAGAGTGTAGGCGTATAAGCAGTTGGTGAAGGTCTGGTATCCGGTCCTGGAGGCTGCAGGAGGAACACCAAGAGGCCAACCCTTGGCCCAGTCGACAAAGTCCCAATGCGTTGACGTGGCAGAAAAGCTCCGAAGAAGACCATTGTCGTCGTCTCGTTGGCCGTGATACGTTTCCAGAACAGCGAGTGCCACAGGAAGTAACGGGGCAACAAAGTCCAGATCGGCATAGTATAGAAAGTGGTCTGCCAGCATGCAGATCCAGAAGAGTGAGAAGTGCGGAATGATCTGAAGATGATGGCTGGGGGCCCGACTCGCGGTGAGTCCCAAGGCTGGCTGGAAAGAATGATGGAGCTGGATAATCGCCTGCCGAGCCAGGCGGTCATCTCGAGAGATGGAGTACGTGAATAGTGCTGAGCTGCGCGCATCCATGGCGTATTGGAGCTGCTCATACAGGGGACAGTCTTCGTAACAATCGTGCATGCAGTTTTTCAGCGTTCGAAGGCTGACATGCCAGAGGTCATTTGTCCGAGAAACCGAGTTGTCTTTTTCCGGGACCTGGATCGATGAAGTGACTTTCAGGGGGTAGTGAGTCTCCCGAGCCTGGATGCCAGTCAGGACGAGTTGCGAGCTGCCAACCACTTCAATGTCGATCGCCAGAAAACGAAATGTCCGAAAGTGGAAAGGAGAATACGACTCAGTGTTCTCTCCTCCTAGGTGATCTGGCAGTTGACTGCCCAGGGCAGGATGCCCCCCAAAGGTGTAAAGGTCATGAGGTCCGATGAGCTTTTTTGTGTAGTCGCAGCGATCAGCTTTCACCCGAGGAGAAGGTATGGCGACTGGATCATTCTCATAGCACTCAGAGTAGGTGATCTTTAATGTACTGCCGGCAGTTTCAGGGCGAACGAATGACAGATCAAGATAGCCCGTTGTATGGCGCTCAAACGCCAACTCGACGTGATGAGAGGACCCAGGTGGGAGCTGGATTGGCTGCCCAGCAGCATATTCGCCGGGAACACCAGATTCTCTCCCCAGCGGCAGGGCCTCCCAAGCGTGCTCAGACACCTCGCTGCTGATGTTGTATAGTGCTACTATGGGCTGTGGCTGAAGTCGAGGGTACGGTATCATCCGGGGTTGTAGGTTCCACGGCGAGGACCAACCAAACGAAGTGAGGAACTTGTAAGGCACCGCAGGGACCCAGGAACGAGTCTGCCTCTGTCCATTCGTGACGCGTTCATAGAAGTGCAGGAAGATGTCGTGCGGGTCCATGTTCGGGAAGGAAGTGGTTGTGTCGAGAGAGGTTTCCCAGGATTCGTCAGAGTGAATGTCAAAGCCGTATCGGGTCACAGACTCTGACTCCTGTGTAACGAACAAGCCACCGTATGGTGTCCGTGCGAAACTCGAGGCGTGATGAGTCGCGTAATAGAACCGTAGTACGCGGACGGATATCGAGTTGTCGCCCGGAACAAGGAATTCGTGGATGTCGACTGTGTCATAGAACCAAGTCTGCTCGTCTCCCTTTACGGGACCCGTCATGACAAATTTTCCATTGATGTAGAGTCCGTAACGTGTATCGGCCGTGATATTGATCTCGACTGGACCAGATGGCGCATTTTCCACGTAGACGCGCATCCTAAAGTCGACAAAGGCACCCGATGACGAAGAGTTCGGTCTCTCGATCCAATCGGGATGCCAGATCCAGGAGCGGTCAAAGGTCACGGGGGACATGGTGGGATGGCGATGAACAGGTGGTCCGTCTGAGCTCTGGTGATCACCTTGAGCGAGCAGAGGCGGGGTGGCAAGACCTTAACAGCGTGTGGTTACTGGCGTGAGCTGATTTTCCATGCGGGGGTGAAGGAATACACGCGGGACAACTCCAAGTCTCGCCAAAGGACGGGTCTTTTCCATCCCAGGAGGCAGCTGACGAGAGGCGCTCCAGATAAAGGGGCAGCCCCAAAGACCCGTATCCATGCCCACGCTTGTTTAGTTTATTCAATTTAGCCTACCAATAAGGCGACTGTCTTCTCCTTGTGCTCTTTCGATGAGGTCTGCATGACACGAGTCAGGATGCTCATCCAATTTAACCGGAATTTACGTATAGAATCCGAAAGAACCCCTGTTAGAGCGACAACCATGCCTGTAGGAGGAGTGGGCAATCCATATTTCCTATCCAAGTAAGGCTAGTAGCTGGTCTGTTGGAGCCAATGGGTCGTCGTTTCGTACAACGATATTCCGCAAGCCAGGAAGTCTCGTGGGCTCTAGGGCCAGCCTGCTCTTGAAGCTTCATTGACGCGGCCCCATGGGGCATGGCCGGGGGTTACGAGGCATTGAACGAAAGCACACCACATCCCTGCAATTCGGCAAACTGTATCTCTCTGCGAGGGCAAGCGGCTGGGGAAGAGGGGCGAAGTCTAGCTCGGGCCCCGGACTCGGACTCAGAGTTGCCTCCGCCCCGTGCTAGATCATCAGGTTGAAGGTAGGTGGTACACATTCGTCAGTTCTCATACGACTCCCTCATCAGGCAAAATGAGCCGCATTCCACCGACCTTTGAGAGAGCAGACGCATGACTAGACGCAGCGCTCAAAATTACCCAAAACGCATTGCAGCTCGTCAGCTGGTTTCCCTGTGGGCAGCGAGTATAGCGCCACTTTGACGACAGTTCGGTCCTGGTAGTTACCATAAACCGAAGGTCTGGATTAGCCTGAAATTGAAACCCTACCCCATGGGGATTCCACCCACATGCAACCACGGGGGCGGGGATGGGCGGGAGGAGGAGGAGGCATCATCGTGTCGAGTCCGCGCACCAGTTCACCCCGGGGCATCATCTCTCCGCCCCCTACTTCTCGTTGCGCAATACACCGAGAATCCATACTTGTCCTAATACATAAGTTGGGTAATTCTCCTGAAGAAAGAGCATCGCAACCCATCTACATCTTGGCACCATCTCATTACTACCAGGTACCACTTGCACTTCAAGTCTATTCTTGACCATGTCTGCCCACGACAACCGGGAGCGTATGCATGAGCTCATCAGAGATGCTCCTCCGTGGTATCGTGTCCCCTGCTTGATCAAGCTCTACCTCCTCCTCATCGCACCTCTCCTCACCTCAACGGCGTGGGGATTCGATAACAGCCTCACTAACGGTCTCCAATCCATCGATGCCTTTATGGATCACTTCGGTCGGCCTTCCGGAGCAACACTCGGTTTCTTCGGTGCCTCGGCGTCCGTCGGTGGGATCATAAGCTGCCTCATCAGTGGCCCACTGACAGACCGCTTCGGGCGACGCCCGATGGTCTCTGTGGGTGCCGTCCTCGTGGTGGCCATGGCCATCATGCAGGCTTTCTCTACGAGCTTCCACATGTTTGTAGCTGGAAAGGTCCTCATCGGACTCGGGTCTTTCTTCCAGCAGGTGGCCGCTCCGGTTCTTGTCTCTGAGCTTGCCCATCCCAAACAGCGGGTGGCCATCACTTCGCTCTACAACACCAGCATCTTCATCGGCCTCATCATCGGAGGATGGGCGACCTTTGGCACTTACTCTATGAACTCGGCGTGGGCATGGAAGTTGCCCTGTCTTCTACAGGCTGTGCTGCCCGCTTACCAGGCTGTCATGGCATGGTTCTGCCCCGAGAGCCCGAGATGGCTCGTGTCAAAGGGCCGCATCGAGGAGGCACGGGCTATTCTAATCAAGCACCACGGCAATGGAGTCGAGGACGAGATCGTCCGGCTGGAGCTGCAGGAGATCATCGCGGGCGTCGAGACGGACAAGACCATGATCAAGTTCAACCTGGAGGGCCTCAAGAGCATGTTAGGGACAAAGGGCAACCGTCACCGTCTTTGGCTGTGCATATGGACCGCAGTCGGGTCGCAGACAATCGGGGGAGGATTCACGGCCAGCTACCTTCCCCTTATTCTCGACCAGATTGGCATGACTTCGCAGAAGCAGAAGACGCTGATAAATGCTCTCCTGAACGTCTGGAACTGGCTTGTTGCTTTTACGGCGGCATTCATTATCCCCAGAGTAGGACGGCGGACTATTTTCCTGTTTTCCGCAGTCGGCATCAACGTCACTTTCATCATATGGACTGTCTTGACGGCCCTGTACATGCGGACGTCTCAAGTCGGGCTAGGCATCGGCGTTCTCGTCATGATCTTCTCGGGAAGCTTCTTTGCCTGCCTCTGCTGGATCCCTCTAGTCATTGCCTACCCTATCGAGA
Source organism: Fusarium nematophilum (assembly GCA_033030565.1). Classification (NCBI taxonomy): domain Eukaryota; kingdom Fungi; phylum Ascomycota; class Sordariomycetes; order Hypocreales; family Nectriaceae; genus Fusarium; species Fusarium nematophilum. The sequence goes on from JAVIXY010000136.1 coordinate 29,053, forward strand.
CCGTCACCACGAAGCAGCGCGGTGTCTACTTCGCCGTTACTCTCTTGGCCATCAACATCACCGGCTTCATCAACGCTTACATGAGTCCCGTCGGTATCGAGGCAATCGGCTGGCGTTATTACATACCGACCTGTGTCTGGAATGCAATCCTCGTCCTGGTTGTCTTCTTTACCTTTGTGGAGACAAGCGGCATGACCTTGGAGGAGATTGCCGTCCTCTTTGATGGAAACGAGGCGTTTGAAAACGCTACTGTCGCCATTGGCCATGATCTTGACAAGAAGCAGGGAGAGCCTGCAATCCTGACTCATCAAGTTGAGAAGGCTTAAGAATGGGGAGTTTGGCTGGGGGTAACATGATGGAAAGGGGGGTATGGTTGATGGGATGCCTCGCTGCTAGCTAGGCAGGCCTACGGAAGGGGTCTAGCCCCAACCAACTGCTGGAGGGCCAGAGTTCAGTTTGTATCTACCCAACTCACCTGCATCTAGTAGGAATAAGCACCGTGGAGTAGATGGTCTGGAGTGCCTAGCCACGTCTCTAAATTTTCTCAGCTCTCGGTGAATAACCCGCTCGCCTCGCATTGCTGATCAGGACAGGGATAGACAGGGGACAATGCGTAAAAATAACGATTAGTTCGGTTAAAAAGGAAGATGGAGAACTGGGTAGCGTCAGCGGACTCGCTGGTCGGACCAGGGATAGCTGGGGCAATACGTAAAAGAAACGATTGGTTCGGCTAAGACGGTAGAACGCGGAGAAGCACACTCGCCTCGTTATTAAACACCCCGACGGTCTAATTGGCACCGAGGGGATCGTGTCAGTTCATGTTAAAAACTATCCAGCATTGCTAATTGTCCACCTGTACGGCCACACTCGTCTGGCCTGTATCGTCACCACACCAGCACTTTGACGTCGGCTCATCACTCAGAGCCGTGTGAATCTCGCTTGAACTCGCCGTACCCTGACCTACCTTGTAACGGCTATTGCTTTGGTAGCCCCAAGCGCAATGCCGTCGACATACATCAACCCCGTCCTATGGGAAGACCTACCAGATCCCGAAGTACTTCGTGTCAACGATGTCTACTACATGAGCGCCTCCTCGTTCCATTTTTCGCCAGGCGCGCCGCTGCTAAAGTCTTCCGACTTGGTCAACTGGGAGTACGTTGGCCACTCGATCCCCGAGCTCCCACCTACAGCTCGATTCTCCCTTGATGGCAAACGACCTACCGCGTACGGAAAGGGCGTGTGGGCCTCGACGCTGAAATACCGCGAGAGCGATGGGCTGTTTTACTTCTACAGCACTATCCAAGGAACGGACAAGACGTACATCTACACGGCCAAGTCTCCTGGAGATACCTGGACAGCACATCCACCGATTGAGAGGTTTTACTATGACCTGGGCTTGCTCATTGACGATGATGATACCATGTATATTGCGTACGGAACAAAGACGATTGAAGTCGCTCAGCTTTCCCCAGACGGAATGGCTGAAGTTACGAGCAAGGTAAGCAACGACCATGTCGATCTTGACAATCGCTCACATATGTCAGGTTGTCCACACGTCCGACGACTATCTTGAGGGTGCCCGAATGTACAAGATCCAAGACACGTATTACATCTGGCTCACGAAATCGGCGGATACGCAATGCGTGCTCAAGTCGACTGTCGGGCCGTTCGGGCCTTACGAAGCTCGTTGCATAATCGAGGGGATGCGCTCGCCACTTGCTGGTTCCGGATCTCCGCATCAAGGAGGGCTCGTCGATACTCCAGATGGGCAATGGCATTACATGTCGTTCACCGATGCTTTTCCTACGGGGAGAATCCCCTTGTTGGCGCCCGTGACGTTTGATGACGAAGGGTGGCCGAAGGTGGTGGCAGAGTACTCTGATGCCAAGGGGCAGTGGCTTCTTGAATATCCGCATCCGACTCTGACCGGCTACGCGGGTCGTTCAAAGACAACCCTCCAGAGACACGATTTCAACCAATCCCAGCTTGACCACTGCTGGGAATGGAACCACAATCCAGACAACTCGAAATGGAGGCTTCGTGATGGCCGGCTGATACTTGGGACTGGGACGGTGACACAGAGTCTTCATCTGGCCACAAATACTCTCACCCTCCGTACGACCGGACCGGGGAGCATAGCCACGTTTTGCTTGGACACCTCAAATATGACAAACGGAGACAGAGCTGGCGTGGCCATGTTCCGCGACGAGAGTGCCTACATCGGTATCCATCGAGACGCGGACGTCGCCAAGCTCGTGTACGTCGACGGCGCAAAAGTCGGCCCGGTGAATCTCCCCGTAGGTTGGTTGAATGGACGACCTGTGGCCCTGGATTGGAAATGCATCTCGAATGGATCAGTTGAGGTAGAGACGCCCTTGCTGTGTAGCCGAGTGTGGCTGCGGATTAAGGTGGACCTGAGAGCCGCTCACGTCGAGGAGCACGAAGGGGAGGCCAGGAATGCCACGTTCGAATACAGCCATGATGGCGAGACGTTTACACAGCTGGGTCCAGCGTACCCATTAACCAAGTCCACCTTGGGTTACGTGGGCTATCGCTTTGGTTTGTTTAACTTTGCAACGCTGGCCCTGGGAGGAGAGCTCCGGGTCAATTACTGTGACGTTGAGACGTGGGATCCTGTTTCTCGCTGAGGACTTGATTAAGATTCGAGTTACGTCTTCTTTGTAATTAATTTTGGTAAATTGCTTAGTGCGTCAGGGGGTGAATCTAAAGGTGGGTAATCGTAGCCGAGGCTTTAATGTTCCTATGCCAGACGACTATCGCTCAGACCCTGACCAGGCTTTCTATCCTCTCGAATAGCCTCGATGCTGTAGCCGGTCAAGTACCCGCTGGTTCGGTAGGCATTCTTGCAGGAGAGTTGGCTGGTGAGAGAGAAGCCAAGAATCCTTAGCGTATGTACACTGCTTGTTTCTCCCTTCAGGGGTTATCTGATCGTGAAGATGTGCAGGGACCCCGGGCAGCAGAGTGAAGAGACAAGAGCCAATGCAGTCAGAGCCATCGGTAGTTGAAAACCACTGGCAATAGCCGTGGCAAGTACGCAGCATAAGCATCCCAAAACAATTCAAGCCCTACGCAGCACATATGAAATGTTGATAGTTCCACAGCCCATCAACCTCAAAGACGCCGTTCTCAAAAATAACAAAAGCATCACCACCAAAGTCTAGGGTAGCACCGAGATCGATATTGTCCAGCAGAGGTGGGCAAACTACTAAAACACGGCAAGCATGCCGTGGTTCGTTAGTTGACTGCCATCGCCGGTGGCCCATCCCTTCCCGATGGCAGCTCTTCCAAAAACCAGCAACCACATCGTGGGAAATGCAAGCTTTTCCAGCTTTCAGAAGATCAATCTTCAAATTAGCTACTCGATAAACAGGCTGTTGTCCCTTCCTTGTGCCCTCGTTCATCAGGTCGTATCGAGAGATATATTAGGCTCTACTAGCCAATTCCAGCCGTTCGCGCCTTCCACTTATGGATCCAGCAACGGGACTTTGGATTTAAGAGAGCACCTGGATAAAAGACACTACAGATTCTCCACTCAAGTTTGAAACATCCAACCCCAATCAGCTAGTTAGGCCGATGCTGACGGCACAACCAACAATCGCAAATGACCCCAACACCCTTGTTCGATTATAGCTTTGTTTCCCAACTGAGACAGTGCGTTGTTTGTTTTGAGTTAGTATGCATCTATCCACCGTGATCCTAAACCAACCAGGTCTTATTATTATTAGCCCTGGTAGGGAACCGCCCTACCGCAACAGGTGAACCTGGCAAGGATACAGGGGATGCGACTCTAATTGGTGTATAGTTTATTTTGCCTTTGCCGTAGCATTCCATCCCTGTTTGATGTAACTGTATTAAGTACTTTGGTACTATTTACACGATACCCCCAATAAGGCCAACTGACTCTTGCAGGAGCGGTGAGCCGAACGGACAACTACATGGAGTTTGCTTATGCGATACTACCTGCATATCTGGAAGACTGTGGAGACCAGTCTCTGCCCTGAGGTGCGAGGCATTATCATGCCGTCTGTACCTCGCATCAGCGAGTCTTTAACAAGTATATAAAGCGAGGCCGTCGCTCTCCTGTTCAAAACTCTCACCACCAAGCATATCCCAATCTTCCAGCCCCAACTCACTTCAAATCTCAGTTAGCATCCCTCTCCCTCCATCTTCAGAGACCGATTGAAACAGCTTCATTCTCTTTATCTCGATACTGAGAGATTCTCACGTGAGCTTCGAAAGTCATACTACAAGCTCCGTGGATTTTGGAGGTCCTGGTTTTCCGTATTTCAGTTTTCCCACTGCGACCTCGTCAAGGTAGGTAAACAAAGAACACTCACGGCCATCCGGTTACATGTAGTAATCCAGGACGATCTAACCCCTGGATATTTAGTTTGAACGGTATCGTCCCAATCGCTTTGCCCACCGGGGTATAAGCATCCCGCATCCAAGCATGAAAGACTACCATTATAATCCACGGCCTGCACTCGTCGAGCCACCAATCACTCCGGAAGAATTCAAAGATCTGTTCACGTATGCCACCAAGTCTACTAAACGGGCGTGGCTACCAACCACATCCTCGGATGAAATACTCCTGCCGCCGGACACGGTCGACCTGATACCGCAGCGAAATTGCTACATCGACGAACACGGGGTCCCTAGGGAGTTCTTCTGGGGCCTCTACGCCGTGGAAAGAAGGTCGGCCATGATGGTTTTCTACTACACACTGCTGTCTTTGTCTCCGTCGATAGTCTTTTGCTTCCTGTATATGTTCCATGTCGTGCCCAATGTGGATTTGCAGAACCCTACCCTGCCGCTCGTATTGTCTTCGGCTAATGTGGCTCTTTTCTTTGGATATATGTAACAAACGTAATACTGTTACTTCTTCCCTCTAATACCTTAAAAAGATAGACCACGTTAATACTATGTCAACCGCTTTCTTACTCCTTCCAGGGCAGCGTTTCCACGATGATAAAGAACACAGTTAAGGGCAACTCGCCGTTTGACGCTATACTGAATTGGCCTGGCTGTGGTAAGAGCTTGAATTTCTTGAGTGACAGGTTTCTTCCGCCAACCGGAGACCTGGGCACTAACTTCTGGCCATTGAGAGATGACAGGGACTGGATGGCTAGTTTCCCCGCGTTCCATGGCCATGGGATGTCAGCACGTCGCGCGTGTTGAAGATAAACCACATCCTGGGAACAATATGTATGCCAGCCGCGTGCGGGGTATTTGCGCTCCCACTAGCCAGATCAAAGCTGTGATATCGGGGATCATTGGTAGCCGGGCTGGGCTTGCGGCTACGCTAGCCACAGAACAAGGTATGCTATCTTGATCATATCCGGGTGACTGGGATCTTGATCCATGTCGACTGTAAAACTCCCAACCCCACAGCCCGTCCCTGCAAATGGAATGCGGGGTTGGTGATAAGCAACGCTCGTTAATGCTCAGATGGCACCAATAGAGCTCAACCTCCTCACGAGACCCTTCGAGATACCCAAGTCTTGGCACAGGGAAAGGATTTCCGCACACTGCTAAGATCGTCTCCTCTGAACACATAAAGTGCCTCGTGATCCCCGCCAACTCCAGTAAAACATCCATCACATTACCATCACCTCATTACGCCTCCTCACTCCAACCGTCACCATGTCAAACGACACGTCCAAGAAGGCCCGCCCGGCTCAACCCGAGTCTCCTATCATCGCGCCCGCTACCATTGAGAGGACCATCTCGATCGACCCCAGCCCGGATAAGCGGGTTGGTGGTCACACAGACTACCATGGCATCGACACCACTCAAGTCCAACCCGGCGCGGACCCTGTGTACGAGGCCAAGATCTCCGTCATGAACGAGGCCCTGATCGACATTGGAATGGGTCCTTTTCAATGGAAGATATTCGCTACAACTGGCTTTGGCTGGTTCATCGACCAGCTGTGGATGCAGGCTGTCACCAACATCCAGCCACCTGTTCGACAGGAATTCGGCGTTGAACGAATCGCATTCTTGTCAATGGCCAAGTACGCTGGCATGCTTGTCGGCGCCTCCTTTTGGCCCATGACGGCAGACTTTATTGGCCGTCGACTCGCTTTCAACGTAACCTTGCTCATCACCGCCATGGCCGGCCTCATCGGCGCCGGGTCTCCAAACTTCCCAGCAATAGCGACACTGTCGGCTCTGATTGGTTTTGGAAGTGGTGGAAATCAGCCCGTGGACAGCGCCATATTCCTCGAGTTTATTCCTGCCACCCATCAGAATATTCTGGTTGTCCAGTCTGGTTTCTGGTCCCTGGGACAAGTGATTGCCAATATGGTGGCATGGTAAGTAGCTACGTATGCGTCAGTCATCGATAGATCTCACTACCACTTTACAAGGCCATTCATCGCGAATTACTCCTGTCCGAGCGACGCTACTTCCGACGAGTGCACATTCCAGAGCAATCTCGGATGGCGCTATGTATACTGGACTCTGGGCGGACTAACTGTTTTACTCTACTTGCTACGCCTTTTGTTCAAGATTTATGAGACACCCAAGTACCTCCTTGGCCGAGGGCGGGATGCTCAGGCTGTTACCGTGGTTCAGAAGATTGCCGCTCGAGACGGCAAGGAAACCTGGCTCACCCTCGACCATTTCGCAGCCATCGATGCCCAACTTGCCACAAGCGACGGGCACGAAACTCCAGTAGCTGCGCCGGTCACCCATGCTGGCATCCTTCGGCGGTCACTGGACAAGTTCACACCCAGCAAGTTCAAGGCTCTCTTCTCTACGCCCCGCATGGCGCTCTCAACAACCCTCATTCTCTTCCTCTGGATGGCGATCGGCATGGCGTTTCCCCTCTATAACGTCTTCTTGCCCATGTACCTCCAGAACCGTGGCGTGAAAACAGGCTCCTCATCCCTCAACGTCACGTATCGGAACCTGACTATCCAAGCCCTCTGTGGCCTTCCCGCCTCCTTCCTTGGTGGCTACACCACCAACCTAAGACGCATAGGCAGAAAGGGTACGGGTGCGGGAGTCTGCTTCTGCACCACCCTATTCTTGTTCCTGTTTACGCAGGCCAAAACCCAAGCAGCAGTCCTCGGGTTTAGCTGCGGCGTGGCTTTCTTCCAGAATTTGACCCTGGGGCTCTTGTATACCTACACACCGGAACTGTTCCCTGCGCCGATTCGTGGAACGGGAAATGGACTCTCCATGTTGTTTAATCGCACGGGAGGACTAGGCGCTACTATCATTGGAGCATATGTCGGGTTGACTACGAGTGTACCTATTTGGATCTCGGCCGCCTTGTTCGCAGTTGCTGGAGTAGTTTTCTTGCTTTTGCCTTATGAAAGTCAAGGGAAGGCTGCGTCCTAGATGGGGTGAAGCAGGAACTATTCCCTGAGATAAGATAGTGTGACTTTATCTCTGATGTAATTTACATCTTGGAAACCCAAGCACAGAGATTAAAGCGTTGTGTTCTAGTGTATAGAACCGTCCTGGCACAGGGCTACGTAAACTGAAGTTCATGCAGAGCGACATGGCAGCCTGCGACGTCAGCATTTCATTTTCTGCCCCTGTCGTCAACATCAATCGCCCGCGGCTATATGGTGAGCTCTTCACCGACGTCGACCTTGAGGTCGCGGCGGGAGTCAGACTGAGCCCCGGGCCGATCCTCCTTCATCAGATGTGGATCAGAAGGTCGAGGAGATTGACAAGTGGAGCGAGTTCCCGGCGTACCCAACCTCGTTCATCATCGCTGCCGATACCACCATTGAGTTCACGGGAGCAACCAAGCGCATTGAAGAGCACTTTGACTCGCATAGCAACTCTGGCGGTGCATCAGTCCGCTACGGACCATGGTCAGTGTCGAGCAGCTTCCATGAATCTGCCACCGAGCAGAGTATGCAGGTTCATTCTACGGCCACGTGTTGCAAGATCAGCTTTGGTGCGTCGCAGATCATTGGCTGGGTCAGACAGATCTTGTCACCCCTGCCACCTCCCAAGACTTTCAATCCTCTTACACAAGGTGGTGGTATTCCTGTGCCTACAGGAACTGGGCGAAGCAGGAACTAAGATCGATGTCCACGCGCAGGCTTGCAGGTAGATAGGGATAGTTCAAGATACAATAGGTATTTCAATAGCTTGGAAGAAATGCAGTACACCCGTCCCAGGAGGCCGAAGAGTTTAGAGAAGCAGTGTTCTCGCCATGATTTGGCTTTCTCGAACTACTTTCTAAGGCCAAGACGCACTTGGAACAAACAAGTCAGGTTAAGATCGGAGGCATGGGAGTATCGTAATAGACAATAGGAATCCTGGATGCGTCGTGGACATCTTGAAGTAGGCTACGAAGCTCCTGCAGGTTTAGGCCCTCGTAGAAGGGAGAAATAGCCATGAGAACAGCCAGCCTCGGCAGCGTGCTTGGCGATGATGCGGGAGGTGGAGAGATCTCCTACTCTGGCAACGACAGGAACTCAGCCCCTGGCGGAGGTGATGACCTGTTCGAGAACATTGTCCCGTTCTTGGGTCTGAAAGGGCTGTGAATTCGCCGCTACTTCCGCCAGGGACAAGGCCGTGCACGCCACTTCAATCAGGTAGTTCATATGGCCGTCCAGGGTATCGTAGCCGACTTCGGATTAATATGCCTTGTAAGGGGTGGCCAGTGCCACCAAGATACCTGAAAGCTCTTGTGGTGGCGACATTCTAACCGATCGAGGGAGGGGTCGCGAAAGGGATTTGACAAGTTGGGGAGAGAATAAAGATGAGAATGAGATACGATTAAGGCAGGAAACAAAGTACAGGATATGACTTAGGAACAAGTACGAGGATAAATACTTTAGCAGGCCAAGGGGTCTTCGGTTTTCTCTTTTTCTTTTAACTAAAAGATCAGCTGGCCGTCCTGGACGAATGTTGGCGACTTGTTAGGTTTTCTGGATTTGGAAACCTATGCCGACTAACTAGCGGCAGGGGCAGTAGTCTTGAAATCTGTTCGGCTCTGACACGTTGTGGGGGGCATGGAGCTCCTAAGCCCGTTGTGGAAAGAATATACCGCAAGAGGTTACCTTTAAATACTTAGCTACTTTTTAAATAAATTTAGGTAATCTTTGAGGTATATCTTAGAGAAAGCTCTTACTTATACTTATTATTCCGGTATTTTCTTTTTACCGCGAGCTAAGGACATAGCACGCTGAAATGAGCTAGCAAGGCGAGTCTGAGAGCGATCAGAGTTTCTATTTGCTATCGATAAGCTATTTATTTCTTCCAGAAGCCTGTCGAGAGACCCCTTTTCATCAAGAATCTCTAATAGACCTCCTTATCTTGTGCTCTAAAGATATATGGTGGGCAGAGGCTGCGTGCTCAGAAACCGAATCATTTGTTCTTTCAGGGGAGCCATGACTGCACCTTGAACGACTGTCATGAAGACGACTGGCGGGGGTCGGATACGGGCGCACTGCAAAGTCACGTATGATCTCAGAGGTCTGTGTCCATCGGCTTGGCCGGATCATCTGATCGGTCAGCTATATTCAGTCGGATTGCCAAAGGCTGTCCATCTCCGAACCCAATTTCCCAGAATTTCAGACTCCATGGGGAAATGGGGAACTGGGACAGCGGGGTAGCCGGGGAACTCTGGGGTGGCGGCTTATCGTAACGAAACTGGCAGCCTTCCGCGGGTTAGCAATGAAACGCCCTTTATAAGGAAATAAACTGCACACGCCTTTCGTTTTGCTTCTCCCCCATCATCCATCCTTACTCTTCGCTTTCAGACTTCACTCGTGTAAAATCAGTCAATATGACAAAGGAACTCAAGAGCTCGCATCCCGATGCGCACACCGACGTCGAGGATCTGCGCGTCGGGGAGACAGTCACAGACAGAGAGCATGACGCTGTCTTTGGAGACATGTCCAAAGACGGGCCGAACTATCGCGATGGAATTACTCTGATCCCGAAATCTCCTGGTCCTAACTCGCTGACACATCCTACTGGTTGGCTGGTTTGGAACGGCATGCTTGATGATGAAGACTCAGATAGGTCTTGGTGTCTTGTCATTCCCGTCTGTCTTTGACACGTTGGGCATGATCCCCGGTGTGATTCTGCTTTGCACTATTGCTGGCATCACCACCTGGTCGAATTACATCGTGGGAGTGTTCAAGGTCAATCATCGCAGTGTCTATGGCGTTGATGACGCTGGCGAACTGATGTTTGGTCGCATTGGAAAAGAGCTCTTTGCTGTCGCTTTCATGGGCCGTGAGTATTCATGCAGCATCAGATACTCATAACTAACCGTATTAGAATACGTCATGACGGCCGGATCAGCCATGCTGAGTCTTTCAATCAGTCTCAACGCTCTCTCGGACCACGGTGCCTGCACAGCCGTTTTCGTCGTCGTCGCTTTCATTCTGGTTTTCATCTTGTCGAGCATCCGTACTCTTGGCCGCATCACCTGGCTTGCGGTCGTGGGCGTAGTCTGTATTATTACGGCGGGTAAGTCAATATCTACCGTGTTATTCCTTGCAGTCGACTAATAGGGCTACGCAGTCTTGATTGTGACCGTCGCCGTAAGCGTCCAGGACCAGCCCCCGACCGCCCCCCAGAACGTCCATTGGGAATCCGACTACAAACTCTTTGGGAGCCCAAACTTTGCTCAGGCTGTTTCGGCCGTGTCGACGCTTATTTTCGCATACGCCGGCACAGGTGCCTTCTTCCCTATCGTGTCTGAGATGAGGGACCCTCATCTCTACCCCCGGGCGTTGGCACTCTGTCAGACAGTTGTCACTATCGTCTTCCTGGCTGTTGGTGTTGTTGTGTACTACTATTGTGGATCTTATGTTGCGTCGCCTGCTCTTGGATCTGCTGGAACGACCATCAAGAAGGTCTCATATGGCATAGCCATCCCTGGACTGCTCGTCAGCGGCATCCTTCTCGCTCACGTAAATTCGCCTTACCCTGCAGTAGAGGGGTATCTGCTAATTGTTTAACAAGGTATCGAGCAAATATCTCTTCGTCCGGTTCCTGCGTGGATCGAAGCACCTTGCGTCCAACTCATTCATTCACTGGTCGACTTGGCTGGGTTGCAGCTTCGGCGTCTGCGTCGTTGCCTATATCCTCGCCAGCGCGATTCCCGTATTCAACGGTATTGTATCTCTTTCTGGAGCGCTGTTCGGCACTTTGCTATCATTCCAGCCGATGGGGTGCATGTGGCTGTATGACAACTGGAGCCGTGGGAAGGAGAACCCTACTGTACGCTGGCGTCTGATGGTAGGCTGGAGTGTCTTTGTGATTATTTCTGGCACCTTCATGATGATCGCCGGCACCTATGGCGCCATTTTAGGCATCGTCGATTCTTACAACGCTACTGGAGGGACGGCTGCGTGGTCGTGTGCCGATAACTCCAACTCGAGTTAGAAGCTGAGAGTTTTTGGACTCTACCTTGGTATCTTCTTCAATGGACATCTGTGCTTACATAGCCAATGGTAAATGTTTGACCTGTCGATGAAAAGCATTGAGTGCAGGTACCTTGGACGTTTGCGAGAAATACAGGCTTTCCACTAATTACCGGGTCGTGGCGCGCGAGATCTGGCACTTGGCCTAAGTGTAGAGATGAAGGAACAATCAGGATTGAGGCGAGGGATTAAGGCGGTGGTGTATTGGACAAGATGCTATGGAGTGATGGTCTTGCGATTCGAGCAGCCTGGATCCTGATGGTTTCGTGCATCCCAGTCCAACATTAGGGTCAACCCTGGCAGCAAGAGCGCTCGTGGCAACACTGTAAGAACTACCATTTGCCACTACGGTTGTCCAACCAGGTAGACAGACAGCTCCGGCCGGCTCTGGACTTTACTTTGCATTGCATTGCAGCAACGCCTGACAGATCCGAGCCAGCCGGAGGTGGAGGCGGAGATGCCAGGCACCACTGCCCCAGCGGAGTCGTATACGGTACACCCTGGCTGCAGACGCTTGCCAGCCAAGCTTCCAGGTGCCCTAGGGATGGAACTGCTTCCTCGGTACGGCCCTGTTCCCTGTAATGGAAGAACGGGCTCGAGGGAACCCAACGCCCGGACTCATTCTGACACAGGACCGCAACCCTCGCCTTAGCGGCCTTCAAGGACTCGGAGAATACAGATACAGCGATTCCAAGACCCGCCCCGGTCCAATTGGTACGACTAATGAACTCTTTAGGAAACCAGATAAAATCCAACCGCCCAGGTGGCAGGGACCTCATTGGGAAGAGGGCCCGCAGCATTTGATCGCCACCAGGTGGGACTGAATGACCAGCATGACTGCGTACGGTAGTAGCGAGAGTAGTAGGGGATGTACAGGCAACTTCATTGCTACGGTGGCAGGTGGCGGTATCCCCGGTCCGCGGAGACGGCAGCCTTCAAACACCCCAGGAAGCCTTTCGCGACGATAAGCAAACCCCTGGAGATAACCCACCATGCGCACCTTGCAGTGGCTGGTGTTCCCGGTACACACGAGTAGCCCACTTGCCTAGCTGTCGCAATCGGCTTTTTGACTTATGGAAATGCTTTCCGGCAATGACAGGCTGGGTCGCTCCAAAAGTGGAATCTTATTCTGGGTGGACCAGTCCGTCCACCGTCGAAAGTGGCCATTTAAGTTTACCGTCCTCCTGAGTAGAATACTATAGTATGCACTAATTTAAGCTCGGATCTCTTCTACAGCCTTGGAATGTCTAATGCCGTTGTTGTCGTCGGGTAAGCGCCCAGATCAGTCTGCACAGACTCTCCGCCAGGTTTGTACTGACAAGACTGTCGTATAGCGCAGGTGTGATTGGCCTCACCTCAGCGTTGTTGCTGGCCAAGGAGGGCCATCATGTTACCGTGGTGGGCAAACATGTGCCTGGCGACTATGACGCTGAGTATGCCTCGCCCTGGGCCGGAGCCAATGTCATCCCGTAAGCAAGCCCCTTTTTATCGAGGCCATTCGTTTTCTAACGCACGATGGGGGCATCTGCATAGGTTGTCGTCTGAGGATGCGAGTCGCTGGGAACGACGAACCTGGGTAACGCTCAAGAAGTTGACCGAGGAGAACCCCGAGGCGGGCATTCACTTTCAGAGTGCGTTACTGGCCCTTGGCGCTCCGTGTCATGACTGACAGTGCATCTACAGCGACGCATATCCTCCGCCGAGACCAGGACATGGAGCGTGCCGCATCCGGCTTCTCGACCCATTTCTACAAGTCGAGTCCATGGTACAAGGACATATTCAACAACTTTCGGGAGAATCATTCGTCCGAGGTAGCTCCTGGGTATGACTCGGGATTCCAGTACCAAGGAGTCTGCATCAACACGGCCATCTTCCTCCCTTGGCTTCTTGGCCAATGCATCAAGCACGGCGTCGTGGTGAAGCGTGGCATCCTCACCAACATCAGAGAGGCCGAGTTCCTCAGCCACACGGGTAGGGCAGCCAACATCATCGTCAATGCGACCGGGCTCGGTTCTCTCAAGCTTGGGGGCGTTGAAGATGCTACAGTGGCACCCGCCCGCGGTCAGATCGTGGTTGTGCGGAACGAGACCCCAGAGGAATTCCCGCTGTTCATGTGCTCAAGTTCCTTGGACGATAGTGGAGAGGAGATCTATGCGATGCAGAGAGCAGCTGGCGGCGGTACAGTTCTGGGTGGCACATACCAGATCGGTAACTGGGACTCGCAGCCTGACCAGAACACGGCAATCCGCATCATGCAGCGCATTGTGGACCTGTGCCCGGAGTTTGCAGGTGGGAAGGGCATTGCAGGGCTGGATGTTGTCCGACATGGTGTTGGTTTCCGCCCGTGGAGAAAGGATGGCCTGCGACTTGAAGAAGAGAAGTTGGATCACGACACTTGGATTATTCATAACTACGGACACTCGGGCTGGGGGTACATGGGGTCGTACGGTTGTGCAGAGGGTGTTGTGGAGCTTGTTGACAAGGTGACTGACAAGACTCGACCAAAGTTGTAGCATAGGCATCCTCTACTTGGCTGAAATTATTCCATACACAGGGATAAGAAGTGCCATAGATTATTGTTGGATGGAAGGCGGATTGTTCTTTTATATCGCCTCCGCCTATGTTGATCACACAGCAACACTACGCACAGAGCATGAACAGCTTGAATGGTATTTATTCTAGGTTTAACTGCTTCTTGCCTCTTCAAGGGCGGGTTGGTTCCACGATAGTAAAGAATACAATTGTTTTTACACATCGTTGGCATCACTACCCGACAACTACATCGCCCACTTTGCCCTCTGCATGGCAGTAAATAATTGTGATGACTCATTTTGATTTCATAGTGGAATAGGTGCGATGGATGGGCAAAGGTGATGAGGACACTCGTTCGATATTGAAGAGACAAATACCGATTCGGTTCGGTTTCTGATTGAAGATGGGATTAATTTAGACGGCCGGTCAGAGGGCAAGGTGCCCAAAACAAGTAAGACATGATATGTTAAAAATATATACGGGATAGCAGCCTATATACAAGTAGGGCTCGCGAGGTCAAACACCGATTTCACCGGTGCCTTTACATGCACTGGGAGTACCAGGGGTTTTGCACCTGGCAAGTCCAAGGAGATTCGCACAGAACCGGACCAGTCCATCCCGAGCCACCGCACTGCCCCCAGCGGACCTGTCGCGGGCCGCCTGTCGAAGTCGGCCCGGGAGGGTTGGATCCAGAGGTCGTCTCAGGTGGAGGTGTCTCACCGCCATTGACAGCAGCAGCATGCTCGTAGACCAGAGGCTGGGCCTCGTCATCATCAAGGTAGATGGTGAAGCCGTCGTTGTGGTTGCGGCCGTAGGAGTAGCCCGAGTATCCAAACTGCCAGTACATGTCGGACATTTCGTGCTTGAGCGAGATGGACTGCCACTTGCCCATAACACTGACGCGCGTGCCTGTGTTGAGCCAGCCGTACTCTTCGTGGACGACGGGCTTTCCGTTGGCTGCCTCAGCATGGTCGACGATCCACTGCTCCGTCCACTGGGCTGTCTTGCTCCACCAGTCGGGATAGGAGTGGAATGTTCCAAAGTCGATATTTGGGAGGGCGACCTCGGCGTCATAGTCGTTGCCGTCAGCGCCGTTGTACGCCCAGTCGCTGGATACACGGTTGAAGTGGCCCTCACTACCAGTGGTGACCAGGTGGTTGGGATCGATGGACTTGATGTAGGTGCTTATCTCATCGATCCAGTTGGTGAGCAACGTGGTGGTGCAGTCGGGCCCACGGGGGAGGTTGCGAGTTCCGTCAGCACCGCAGCGAGGCTCGTTGGCAATCTCCCAGGCGAAGACGGCGGGTGAGTCCTTGAATCTATTGACGACGGCAGAGATGTAATTCTTGAAAGCCTTCTTAATGGCAGGGAGGCGGTAGAACTGAGCCCACGTCAGAGACTACCGAATGCTTGGCAAATGGGACGAGGGCTGCTTCAACTCACATCATCGTGGTATCGTCCGCCGAGATTGACCGTGTAAACGTCCATTCCACCATAGTCGGCCCAGTTGTTGGTCAGTGCCAGAATCAACTTGATGCCGCTGGCTTCAGCGGCCTCGATGACTACGTCGAGAAGGTGCAGATCAATCTCGACAGTGCCATCGGGGTTGAAAACCTGCATGGCTGTCTCTTCACCACCTGTGTTGTACTTGGGAAGTCCACCGGACACGTAGGTCTTATTGTTGTCGTGGAACGCCCAGGTGCGAATGACCTTGAGGCCAGCGTCCACTGCGGCGTCCATGCCGACCTTGACATCCCGGTAGTGATCTGTTCCCCACTATGACAGACCCTTGTTAGAAGCATGTCATCATTTTGCAAGATGCCAGATGGTAGGCTCATGTAGGTGGTGATGACGTACGATGTTGAAAGGAAAATAGTAGGCGTTGCTACCGGCGAAGAAGAAATCCTCTCCATCTAGAGAGAATTTCTCGCCATTGGTTGTGACGAAACCAGCAGGAGCCTTGGCAGCTGCTGGATAACTTGCAAGAGCCACGCCTAGGGCGGCAAAGGAAAGATATTTCATCATGAGGTGTAGTAGGTGAGGCGAAATAGGAGGACTGAGGTTATCCCTGGTGACACAAGATAACCTCCATTAGACGGCTATAGCAAGGCCTTTTATATGTGCCACGACGTATAATCACCGCTGGCATAGCTGCTGTTCCCCTCAGTTGGAAATCCCCATGGGGCGATAAAGGCACTCAATCCGGTATGTCGGAGTTGGAGAAGCCGGGATAGACGTATTTGGCAGCCAAGGACGATTACCTCCCCGCTATCCCGCGCCGTGATCCCGATTCTACGGGCCGAGACGCATTCGCCGGTCTGGACGGCCCGAGCTGTTTAAAGTTTCCTTGAACGCCGTATTGTTGACTGTCGTTGGTTAATTTATGGTATTCAAGCATGGAGGCTGATCCGGTCCTTGGCCTGGCCCCCCCTTTAGGCTATTATCATGGCCGATGAACATGTAACCAAACGAAGTCAGGCGATTAACGGCCAAGGCGAGGGCACAGATTAGGTGTTTTTCCCGTGCCTAAAACCATACTGCTATCCCGGCCTCGGGTGAATCTATTAAAGGCTGCCCTTGCTGTGTGTATGTGAGTCCCGTGATCTCTTCCGACCTTCTCATAGTTTGCCCTTTTCCGACTATTTCAACCCAGCCGTCGGATTCAGATAGCCGTGGATTCAAGGTTTGTCTACCTGTGCCTTTATTATGGGGTGATAGACTAACTTCTGGGCACTCCAGGAAGCATCTCGGCGAGCCGGCTTTTGAGAGATCAGCCTTTGGCCCGGTATTTTGTCAGATCAACTTGCAGGATCTGCCGAACCAGATATAATTGAAGTCTAGCAAGGCAACGCCGTCATAGAGGCGATGGTCTATCTATTGGGCCACAACACGGTGCAAACATCCTGACTGGATTTGCTTCATGCGGTGAGGATATTAATGCGTTAATTGAATAAGTTAAAAGAACTAGAGACGGTGCACTTGGGCGTGAAGGCGCGGGAAGATATGTACCACGAATATGGAAGATCTTGGGCTCACAACGTCGTGTGCTTGGGATCTGGAACATGGGCGTGAACAATATTCGAAACCCGAGGAGAGGAAATAGCCCGACTCGCACGAGGTCACAAAGTCTGACATGTTCCTTTTTATTATTCCTTCTTAAGCCCTCCCCAGGCAGCCTTGTCGGTCGGGTCGGCAATTCGACAGACGTTTGTTCCTCAGCACATGACCGTTTTCGTAGCCTCTTGGTCGTTTCTGATATCGACCTCGGCTGGGCCTGGCTATGCCGATCAATGATGACCCCACTGACGATTGTTGGACAGTTCAGCCGAGCGGGGTATTGGCTAGAATGATGCGGCCTCGTGGAAACATTTCTCTTACTTGAGCCGTTCTCGTGGTGTCCAGGACAAGAGATTGTTTTTATCTCCAGACAGCGAAGCGTCGCTGAGTCACCAGTGTCTTGGTAATCCCAAGATCGAGGGGAGGTATGACGAGAAACTCTTCACGAACAACGCCATTCCGTTCCCCCAAGCACATCCAATGCGTCTTCCTAAAGATTATGTCAGAAGGAATCGAGTTTCCTTTACCTAATTCAGCCTCGGTGAAGCCATCATGTGAATTGCGGGGTAGCCAATATTCTTTGCCTCCTCCTCGAACAAGTTAGTCGACCATCTAACTCTGGCCTATAAGATCTGGTTGCCCTCAGCCTCAGACTCAAGACTTAACCACTTGATCTCTCTCTAGCCAAAGTCAAGATGTCGCGTCTCTGGAGCCATATCGTGGCTCACAATAAACCAGTTGCCATCGACCTCGTCGGCTCTTTTGTCATTCAGCTCGTGTTTTGGTGGATTCCCTCTGCTGTCTTTGTCTCGCTCGACCACTTTGCACCCTCGTTCGCCGCCAGGCACAAGATCCAGCCGGCTCCGAAGCAACCGACTACTACCGACATCTGGCACGCCATTGGTGTGTCTTTGCGGAATCAACTGATCGTCACCGCCATTCAAGTGTCACTGGCTATCGCCGCGGCTTCGCAGGGCAGACCTTCTCCTTTCCAAATCACGCCGTCTCTTCCCACTGCCGAAGCCTTCATCAAGGACCTTGCGCTGTGCATCATCGCCCGAGAAATTCTCTTCTACTACTCTCACCGTCTCCTCCATATCCCCTATTTCTATCGACGCATCCACAAGGTCCACCACAAGTTCACCGCACCCATATCGTTTGCCTCGCAATATGCGCATCCAATAGAACATCTTGTGGCTAATACGCTTCCTATTGCGTTACCTCCCGCTCTACTAGGCACACACATCATCACCATGTGGACATTCCTTGCCTGGCAACTCATAGAGACGGCGACGGTCCACAGTGGCTACGACTTCTTCGGGGGCGCCGCTCGGCGCCATGATCGCCACCACGAGCGGTTTGATGTGCATTTTGGTGGAATGCCTTGGCTGGATTGGGCGCATGGCACTGACGAGAGGAAGGGGACTGTGAAACAGAACAAAACAGAGTAGCCATTTCGGAAACTGAGTGGGATTGTGTTGTATCATTGTATGATATTGATATCAGTGCCTTGGGCTGCCGTACTATCGGTTGCATCTGTACTTCTTATTTACTGGGTGATCTGGTCATTTTGACAAGCGCACTTCTATGAAAACTTTCCAAGCCGGCCCATCCAGGTTTGCCGTTTGAACTACTTGATTTCCGCTCTCTGTGGAGGTTCAACGCCAGCTGGGGGAGGGGGGCTTGCCTTCGAGGTGCCACGAGGAGTGACTTAAACGGGTAAGAAGGGCCTCAACGGATGTGGTGAATTGTTGCTGTATCACCCGAAGAGGTTTACACAAGCCCAGGTGCAAGAAGACATATCTCAACATACACGTGGTTCATTCTAGAGCATACTTACTCCAACCCCATCCAATCCATGATGAGACTATCCAACGCCTTCAAACCGTGGTGCAACCCTTGGGCCTATTGAAACGGAGATATAGGGACACAAGGCAGCATTATGAGTATCATGTATTTTACCATAAACGCATTAATTTCTCATTAATCCTCATTAATCCTTGCGGATACGCTTATTCTACCTCGTTGTACTCGAAAATCTCCTTAATCTGCTTAAGCGAGAGCCCCTTTTCCAAAGCGAGCTGCAGCTGGATACGAGCCTTGGCCGGGTTGAGGTACCCTGCACCAATGCCGTACTCCTTCTCCTCGACAAATCCCCATGCCGTGCGCCGACTCACGATAACAGGAACCTGAGTCTCGTTCACGACCTTCTCCAGGCCCTCCACGGCCTCGGTGGGCCAGCCGCCCGCTCCGAGGCCGGCGAGAACGATGCCCTCGGCGCCGCTTTCCACTGCGGCCTGGAAGAGCTCAGGGTCAACTTCCTGATGGCCATACAGTACGTCGACCTGAGGAAGCGCCTTGTCAGTTGGGCGACTGGTGATGTTGAAGTAGTGGTGCCCCAGGGGTCGCGTGGCAGGGTACCAGAACACCGGGTGGATGTTCTCGAAGGCGCCCAGGTAACCCTGCTCCTCGGCCTTGAAAGTATCAAGCGAGTTGGCGTTGGTCTTGACCGTGTATCGGGCCGAAGCAATGCGGTCGTTGAGCACGATCATGGCTCCTCGGTTCTTGGCGCTCTTGCTGCCAGCCAGTCTGACCGCCGAGAGAAGGTTGATAGGACCGTCGGCACTCAGCGCAGTAGCAGGGCGCATAGAACCAACGAGAACAACGGGCTTCTCGCTCTTGATGGTAAGATCAAGGAAGAAGGCGGATTCCTCCATTGTGTCGGTTCCGTGGGTGACAACAACACCCTGGGTGAAGGGGCTATCCAGGTCGTCCTGGATCTGCTGAGTGAGATTCGTCAGGATGGTCGAGTTGATGTTGCCACTATCGACATTGGCGATTTGAACCCCCCGCACGTTGGAGACGTTGCACAGCTGGGGCACCGCGTCAATCAAGACCTGGATGCCTATCGATCCGGCTTGGTATCCCGTCGTCTGGTCTGCTGAGCCCGCCGAGCCGGCAATGGTGCCGCCGGTAGCGTAGATGGTGATGTTGGGGAGGCTGGCATTGAAACACTCATAGTCGCTGACATCGCGGACGGCCAGGTGAGGAATCTCCGGGACAGGCGAGCCCGAGACGGGGGCCGCGAGGGCTCCCAGGGAGAGCAGGGAAACAAGAGGAGTCCGCATCTTTGGCTCGATAGGACCAACCAAGGCCTAGACTGGGATTGAAGTCTGGAAGGGAGATGCAAAGGCTGGGAGAAGGAGAAAACCAGTGCGACTTCACAAGACTTGAGTCAGGGAGAAGAGTGCGTCTTAAATAATGACGAGAACAGGGAGCATGACTTGGCTAACCCACAAGGCGATAGATTTGCATTCCGAACTACGGCTCCCAATTTCCACTGACTTAGTTTATCATTAGTCAAGATAGGTTCCATCGGCCCCGGGATGGAGTGCTGTCATGGTATCGGAGGGACGCGTTATCGCTCAGAATCTAGTCCACCATTCGGGAGCTGGTGCATTAGAGGCCGAAGCGGAGGGCTTGGCCTCTGGCGTTGGTTAGTAGTCGTTATGTACTCGCCTATGCCGATCGCCAACCCTGGCAGTGGTTCGACTGAGCTTCTAGGCCTCGCATAGAACCCAGCATGCCGTCAAAGGATTCAATGACCAACACTCACCGCATTTCAATGACCCTTGCCTACTCAATGGCGTGCACTCCGGGGAGGCTATAGTCTATCGTAACCTTGACGTGCCCCGATATCAGATTGCGCCAAGATGGGGAAAACCCGGACTTCCTGTTCTGGCATAGATCGGATTACAGCCAACAATCAGAGAGCGGGGATTCTTTGGAGGCGGGGGACCCGGAAAGCTACAGTGACCTCTTTTTTTCCCAGCCTCCCTACCCCCCAGTTCCCAGTTCCCCGTTGCTTGGACCAACACATTGCGGTAATTCTGACCAAGGAGAAAGGGCGTGCTTGACTCGCCTGGCCCTCTTTTCTCTTCCCTCCCCTCTCTCTAACCCCTATGGGTCCGATACGTACCCTCCTTATCCAGACGAATGATTCTGCGGCCCGACAAATCCCACGTGAGGGATTATCAGCACGCGAACCGTCCCTCGTTTGTTATCTGGAACTTATCTCATGACCGACGATAATCGAAATGTCCCGCCCGCAAAGCGGATTCAGGTCCCGAGGGCCTGCCAGAGGTGCAAGACCCTCCGCCGCGGCTGCAACGAGTTCCGCCCCTGCAGGAGATGCGTGGATGCGGGCCTCGCCGACCGGTGCATGGCACAGTCGGGACCTGCAGCCATAGCTCCGTACGCAGGATCGGGATGGCCGAATCTCGGGGTGGCAGATGCAGCTCAGCGATTGGCAGACCTGGTACCCAGCCAGATCATCCATCACTGCACGGAGAGGTTCATTGCTAGGCTGTATCCTACCATTCCCATTCTGACGCGGGACTATGTCGTCCACCTCAAGTCCATCGCGTCGTCGGCAGAGTCGAGGGTCGAGGCCTACGCCGTGCTCGCCGCCATGTGCGCGCAGGTGCTGCTCCAGGCTGAGGAGCCAGAGAATCTCCTCTCCGAGGGCATCATTCGTGAGAACAACGCCACGTACGGAGCAATGATCCTGGACCAGGCCGTGGCGGCTCATCAGCTCATCCCCCGTAACGTGAAGCCGAGCCTCAACCAGTGCCTCCTCGCCTTCTTCCTCTACGCCTGCCAGGCGAGGCTATCGCATCACAGCCAGGCATTTCTGTTCCTCCGCGAGGCAACAACCCTGTTCTGCTTACTGAGGCTCGACGACATGGACGCTTCTGCGAGGGCGCTGGCCGGTCGGCTCTTCTGGGTTCTGCTGGTGTCGGAGAGATCGCACGCGATCCGATATCGCCGGCCGATCACTTTGCAAATAACAAGCGAAACACCAGAGTTGGAGATGGAGGACCATTCGTTGGTTGGCTTCTGGAGTCTGGCAGCGCTCTTCCGACCGATTGATACCTCCTTCGTCGGCCTTCATAACCAGGAAATCCTCGCGACCACGCCACCTCTTGCCTCGCTTGATTACGTCGAGACATCGGTCAACACAGCTCTCAAGGCGGATGTTCACCTGCATGATACTCAGAAAGCAAATCTGAGGATCACCCAGCTGTGGCTTCGCGTCATAATCTGGAAGCTGCGGCTGCGCCTCGGCCATCTCAGCGAGAATGCACATCAGCACAGTCTCACTTACCAATACCCTCTCGAGGTAGCCAAGGACCTGACCCTCTCAACACGGGATCTCTCGATAAACAGCATCAAAGTCCACGGCGTTGGGTTGACCGAGAAGCTCTACGACATTGTCTCGGCTGTGGTGGATGTTCTCGCGCGTGTACCAGTCAACCCTTCCAGCCCGCAGGGTCTGGCAATGGGCACTTCACCGGAAGATGATTTATTGTACATCAGAAACCTGATGGCGCAGTTACCGGGGGGTACAACTATATATGAGCCACTGCTGGAGAACCACATACAGCAAGCTCTACCAAGTCCAGGACCTAGCATGGCGCATAGCGATCCTGCACCATCAACTTGAGACAGGAGTCAGGCGTTTTGAGTCTTGGAAAATTCATTACGAGATATCTGAGTCTTGCAACCGGAAAATACATGCCATTCTTGATCTTCAGAGTACGTAGAGACTAATGAGGCTTCCTAACCGGATCATCCATTTACAGCTCCTTCTCCACCGTCAAGTTCTTCTCGCCAGCCAACTGATGAGAGAAAGGGTCAATATGAGTCTTTGCAAACTTCCTAGCCGGGACCTTCTTCTCAAACAGAACATCCAGCTCCGCATAGGTGCGATCCTTGGGCTCGGGGAGTCTGAAGAACACCCAGATGGCTGACACAAGGCAAGTCCCTGCCCAGAAGTAGGCAGTTCGGGCACCCCAGTTCCAAGCCGACGACGAGAGCTGATAATTCGTCATGACGTTGACAAAGATGTTGCTGGCGTTGTAGGCCGCTCGCGCCATAACGATGGTCTTGGCCTTGAGTCTCGTAGACGACAGCTCCGATACGAGCGAGTATGTGACGGGGCCGACGGTGAAGTCGTAGACGAACGTGAAGACGATGAGCATGGCGCCGATGGCCCAGACGGAGCCGTTGTCCTTGGAGAAGGATAGCGAGCCGACGATGACGAGAAGGATGAGCTGGCAGCAGAGACCGGAGAAGTGAATCTTGCGGCGGCCGACCTTGGCCATTAAGAACCAGGATCCGAATGTGCCCACCATGCCGAGGGCGTACTGGCCCATGGATAGAGAGAAGGAGTTGCTGGGGTCCATCCCGGCTTGCTTCAGGAAGTAGGAGAAGTAGCCCATGAGGTTCTGGCCACCCAGGGTCTGGACAAGCCAGATTCCCACAACGATCTCGGTACGCCGAAGGTCAACTCCCTTGAAGCAGTCTCGATAGGTAGTTCCCTCCTTCAAGTTCTTTTCAAGTGCATTCGTGTGCTCAATCATTGCGATGGTCTCGTCGGGGTTGAAGTTGGGTTGGTTGCGAGATGTGAGCCGGAGCAGCGACTTTTTGGCAGCATCCCTGTTGTTCTTTCGTACGTACCACCACGGCGATCTATTCACACGTTAGTCTATACGGTACTTCGCAGATCTTGCCATGGCTTGAACATACTCGGGAGCAAAAATCACGCCTGCTAGAATCGGCACGGGCCAGACCCATTGCACACCAAACGGAATACGGTACGCCCACTGGTCGTCTCTGTGTACAGAACCCTTGTTGACAGCGGCAGCGAAGAACTGGCCAATGACCCAACACATGTTGATGAAAGTCGTGAGATATGGTCTCAGGACCACTGGCGCGACCTCGGAAGCATAGGCGGGAGTGACGCTCTGGAATGCACCCCAAGGAATACCTATCGACCTGTTAGAGTAGTCCCAGTTTCACCATGTCTCATTGCAACCTACCACACAGAACCTCTCCCAGCACCAGGATCTTGACATTGGGAGCAAAGAAGAGGACAAATATGAAAGCAATCATCATAACAAGAGACCCAATAGTCGTCATCTTGTAGCCGTATCGATCAGACGTCCAACCAGCGATGATCAGGCCAATGATCTCGCCGGCACGGGCTCCGTTGGAAAGGCCAGACTGCCAGGCTGCCGAAACCTGGTACTCATCGGTGGCAGTATTGTAGGAACCAAACTTCCTGTTGAAGACCGGCGAGGCATACAGATTCCCCAGCAATGCAAGGTCGTAGCCTTCCATGATGAGGGTGGAGGACAGGAGCACCGACCAGCCGATGGCCTTGGGGTACGTCTTGACGGCTTCCATGAGACTCATGTGGTGTTCAGCCTCGGCAGCGACCTTGGCCTCAGAGGCGAGGGCCTCAGCGTGGGCTGTCTCCTCATGATGGGCGGCCGAGTCCTTCTCAGGAAGGGAGTGTCTGGGTTCAGCCATGGTGCAGTGCAAGAGGAGTGAAGGTGAAGAACGGATACAATGGAGAGGATGAGCTGAAGAGTCTGCGACACTGCTTGCCAATTCGGCGACGCCGTGACCCTTATATAAGCTTGGGCAGGCAACGGTAGCAGCCACAAAACTCGACTGGTTGAGGACAAGCTTAAGTGAATCCCCAGACTTTTCTGCCGGTTTTGCAGCTGACCAGCACGCCGGAACTGAGCGTGGGGAATCCTGGAGACAGGGTCTGGTCGTTGTGGGGTGACAGGAATGAGTTTGGATTGGCAGTTGAGCCGGCGGAGTGAGCGACAGGACCGTTTCATCGACAGGAGACTCCGTCGGTTGATCAAGTCTAGCGGAGCCTCCGCTCGCCACCCCTGACTCGGCGGGATCGGCTTAAAGACAATTGGCTACTCTATCAGGAAATGGAGACAATGGCTTGCGGAGAAACTCCGCCTTTGGCTTATCGCTTAGCAATGGGATGCGGAGAGTCCGCTGGTGCATGCTCTGATGGCGTGGTGACATCAAGGCGTCCCGATCAAGAGACTTGTCACAGCCGATCCTTGCCGGGTTTTGACGCCCGTGATGCTTTGTAACCAACGCAGGATGCGGGCTCTCCGCAAGACTCAAATAGAGCAGCTCCACATATTGCGATAAGTGTTGGGAATAATAAGTGCCTGCTCGGCCGTTTTGCATGCTCGCAACTCTCCAATTCCAATCCCTCCCCAATTCATTTCCAGGGTCTCTCGTGTCAACTTATCCATCGACTTCATCACCACCATGGGCTCCATCATTTGGGACGAGGAGAATCAGTGGGTAGGCAGACAGCCATGGTGGAAGGCCGCAACCTTCTACCAGGCCTACCCCGCGAGCTTCAAGGACTCGGACGGAGACGGATGGGGCGATTTACCTGGCCTCATCTCGAAGCTCGACTACCTCCGCGACCTAGGCATCGACGTGGTCTGGGTCTCGCCCATTTTCGAGAGCCCTCAAAAAGACATGGGCTACGACGTCTCAGACTACCAAAAAATCTACGAACCTTACGGAACAGTCGAAGACGTGGATATCTTGGTCCGAGAATGCCACGAGCGGGGGTTGAAGATCATCCTCGATCTGGTCGTCAACCACACCTCGGTTGAACACGAGTGGTTTAAAGCCTCAAGATCTTCAAAAACCAGCCCCAAACGAGACTGGTACATCTGGAAACCTGCTCGTTACGACGAAAACGGGATTCGACATCCGCCTACAAACTGGAGAGGATACTTTGCTGGCTCTACCTGGACCTGGGACGAGCATACCCAGGAGTATTATCTACACCTCTACGCGCCGGATCAGCCTGACTTGAACTGGGACAATGCGGAATGCCGAGAGGCCATTTATGAAAACACCATGCGCTTCTGGCTAGAGCGCGGGGTGGATGGCTTCCGCATTGATACGGTCAACAAGTATTCAAAGCGACGAGACTTTGTCGATGCTCCCATCACGGATCCTGATTCTCCTCACCAGCCCGCCCCAGAGATGTGGTGCAACGGACCGCGGATTCACGAGTTCATTCACGAGATGTATCAGAACGTTCTCGGCCCTTACAACGCCGTGTCAGTCGGAGAGCTCTCAAACACCCCCCACCCATCTCAGGTCATTCCATATGTGTCTGCAGCAGCCAAGGAGCTGGACATGGTATTCGAATTCTCCATGATCCGCTTGGGCAACGGGAACGGCTTCGGGGGCAAATACATCTACCAGCCTTTTCCGCTCTCGAAGTTGAAGGCCATCACTCACAAGTGGCAAAGCTTCATCGAGGGAACTGATGCCTGGGCAACGGCATTCTGCGAAAACCACGACAACGGCCGGTCAGTAGATCGTTTCGGCGACGCCTCCACACCAGAGTGGTGGCTCAAGTCTGCAAAAACGATTGCAGTTTGGCAGGCTACCCTCACGGGTACTCTGTTCCTATATCAGGGCCAGGAGATTGGCATGACAAACATGCCCGCTTCTTGGGGAATCGAGGAGTACAAGGACATTGAGAGCTGCAATTTCTACGCTGAAGCCGTCGTATCGGGCGACGAGAAGCGAGTCCAGGCCACGATGCACGGCTTGCAGATCATGGCGCGTGACCATGCCCGGATCCCCTTCCAGTGGGATGATTCCCCCAATGCTGGATTCGCAGATGCACAGGCAAGGCCATGGATGCGAGTCCACGACAATTATCGTGAGATTAACGCTGCAAGACAAGAAAAGGATCCATCATCGATTCTGAGCTTCTACAGACATGCTCTCGCGATGCGCAAAGAGTACCAGGATGTGTTTGTGTTTGGCTCATTCAAGTTGCTGGAACCGGCTGATGAATCTGTCTTTACATACGTCAAGGAGAGTCTCGTCCCAGTGGGGGGACAAGGGTCAGCTAAGAGGAAAGCAGTCGTTATTCTTAACATGTCTCAGGAAAAGAGGACCGGAGTTGATATCTGCCATGCGCTGGACTGCTCAATGGAGCAAGTGCGTCTGCTTGTTCGCACGACAGCAGAGGGTACGGCAGAGCTCAAGGGTGGGCGTCCGACCCTCGCTGGATGGGAGAGCAGGGTTTATGCGAACTTTGACCTTTAATAGACTTTTCGTCGGTAGAAGAAGCCACATGAATACTTGGTCCGCGCCACGCAGCCTCGCTTTTCAACTCGCCATATTGTCAACCGGTGGTTGGTCCTGGAATGTGATAGATAATTTGCCTGTAGGAAGTCGTCTCAGCCCTACTGATCGTTACAATAGCGGATGCGACGGTCCTCGGGTGCCAGAATTAGGCTCTTCCAGAATCAGGATGCCGCATCCAATGCCCTACTCAACGCCATAACTTGAGTTTACAAACATGACTACAAAGCTTAGGTTGTAATAGCTCCCTCACAGTACGGCTCAAGGGCCTCCTCAAGACCATTGTGGACTGCCCCAAACCTGGGCTGCATGCAATAGATAACGGGGTCCGATTACGCCTGGACCAGGGACGAAATGCCTTGCAGCGAATGAACCCTGAGTTTAGACTTGAAACAGGCCATACCATGCGAAGCATCGGTATTCAGCGCCCATCCATTCTCGTTCTCCGAGCGTAAACCGGGCCGCCGTTAGGGCCTTCACCCCAGTTACTGGGCTGACCATCTTAATCACTTGACCCTTGACTGCTTGAGTGCCGATAGCGAACTCGTACGAGTAAAAATATCAGCTAACGGACGAGGATATCGATCCTTTGCGAGACTCTTCGCCCTGTTTATTAACACATTATTACACAACGCAAGGGACATCGCTCAGCTGGGACCAATAAGAAGCACCATATCCAAAACGTGAACGCCAAGGTCTGGACGCTCAAAATGCTTTTGATCCTTCCCTTTCGCTCCTTCATCCTTTGCTCCTTTGATCCTACACTCTTTGTTTTTTACACAAATTCGAGTGGAATGCACACAACACCCATCCTTGGACATGGTGCACGTGTGTTGAATCGTGGAACGTATAGATAGGCCTACCATTCGTCTGCCGCTGTAAAGTTGCCAATGAGCAGCTCGCAAGCGCTCGTAAGGCTGAAGAGTGAATATCTGCTTCATTTCGGTATCTCAATGGGTCTATTCTGTAACATGACAGGAAAGAAATCTTCCGGATCGTCCACGTGCCGGGCCAAGATAGGCGAATCCTTTCAGTATTAAGATGGAAACATGTATATAAACTGGCGAGAAGGCACAAGTTTCTGTCATTCAGCGGCCATCCCCAGCCTCAGAGTCCTATCTTCGACACGCATTCAATATGCGCTTTTCAACCCAGTCCCTCGTTGCTTTGGCAGCCGCCTCGGGTGCTTGCGCTCGTTCCGTTCATTCTCGAGAAGCCATTGAGCATCTCTTTAGCCGTCAGATGATCAATGGCTGTGGTGCCGAGTGCCCCGAAGATCTCGGTCACTTCCAGTGCGCCAACTTCAAGTCCGCAGCCTGTCTCGACAGAATCCAGAACGCTCAATGCGACACTCCCGAGATAACCGATGCGGAGATCCCGGCAAAGCAACGATGGGACTCGGTCTACACTGGCGAGATGTGGGAGAACTTGACCATCTGGTACGCCAATGAGCGTGACAATACTCAGCTCCCGTTTCCTAGGTGGATGGTAAGTGGTTGTATCTTTTAATTATAACCCCTGCTAACGCGATCCAGAGCAACAAGGTTCATGGGCGCGAGAACATGGACTGCCAGAACCTGGCTGATAACAACGGCTGCTCTGCGGTACACCAGTGCCATGATACCAACTGGCCCGGTAAGTCTCAGAAAACTCCGAAAGAATACGAAAAACTAACTAGGCTAGCCGGATACCTGATGCTGAACTCTTTTACTATTCTGAACAACGTAAGGTCCCAAATGCTACACGAGGCACTTCGCTGACTATCCCAGCTGCTCTGGAACTTTTACGACTCCATGTACAAGGCCAAGTCCGACATCGAATCTTCCCTTTCTTCCTTCGCTTCGACCTTTGCGCCCATGGACAGCGGCCTCTCCACCGCCATCATCATCGACATTGTTACCCTTGGCTTCGTCGCCGCTTCCGCCCCTATCTAGAACGGCGTCACCAAGACCCTGCCTGCCATGAGTGACCCTGCCCTGGGCGGAACCGATCTGAACGGTCTTATCAAGGACACCGTCAACGGACTTGTCGCCCAGGGCCTCACCCTCACCAAGGACCTTACCCGAGCTGGGGCCAACCTCGCGGCCGAGAACGACCTCACCAAGCGACTGGGCGCCGTCATTGAGGTCTGGGCCAAGTCTTCCTCGGAATTCTCCAAGAGCATCTTTTCAGGCGACTCCGTCCAGGTAGGACGCCTTGGATTCCTAGTCAAGGACGGCAAGCTTGGCGCCACGCCTTTCAGCGCCGAGGGCGTGACTGGAAACGAGCCCGGTGAACTCAACGCCGAGGCTATGAAGCAGACGGCCAAGAAGGCCCTCTACGCTGACCTCATCCCCCGCGCGTGGCGCCTTTCCAACCTTCCCATCGGACCCTTCATCCTCAAGAGCAACAGGAACTGCGGCGACTCAGTTGTTCAGGTTTCCGACGCCCAGCGCGACAAGTTCGGCGTGTGCATCAACGGCGAGATGTGGGTTCTCACCAGCGCTCCCGACCCCAACAAGCATTGCGGCTACTCTGGCGACACGTCTTCCTGTCTCGAGGACTTCAAGGACGTTCCCGAAGCTGACAAACTCGACGGTGTGGCCTGGGGCGGCATCACCGTTGAGGACATTGTGCGCGGCTCCGTGGCCACCTGGGATATGCACGGACACCAGAACAAGGGCAAGCTGTCGATGGAGGACCCGGCTATTATCTCGCAGATGGAGGCCATTCTGGACCCGATGGTCGAGTCCCCTGCCGACGGCATCTTTGAGCAGATCCGCAACAATGGAATCCGCGCTGGAGGTGTGATTGATCTTCCCGTCTGTGACTGGAAGGAGGCTGTCAAGAACTGGGAGAACGGGTTCAAGACGCCTACTGGCTGGTCCCTTGGCCCCAATTACCCCTGCAACGATTAACTGAGATAGAGGTAGAGTGCTGAGGTCTTGAGCCTTTGCTTCTGCCGTTATGAAGATAGAAGGATTTTGAGACGCTATAGATATGTAAAAGGTCTTGACTGAATATACAACAGTTATCTTGCAACTTCTATTCTTTATTTTTCGCAATAAACCGATAAACTACACTTTATGGAATACATGCTGGCGCATAATCCCAATTATATATAAGTGATAGTTAGGTAGGATGAACCGAGTGATTACATACATACATAGGGATCATAAAATGGCTAGATGGAAAGCTGGTTAAACAATTAAGGAGCCTGCTCGTTATTATCCGTTTTGACTCAACTCACCTGGGGTGGCCGGAAAGAAGATGTAGGGTAAGCCCGAGGTAAATCCGTCCCCTCAGTGTGTGTCATCACGTGACGAATACTAATTTCACCCAGATTGACTTCAGGCGAAAACACCAACTGCGAACGAGCGAATTGATGCGGACACAGGAAGCCTTAATATCTGAATGAATTTTTTCATAATCGGCCATTGGAAAAGCAAGAGGTCTCTCCCCAAAGGCTTCTGCGAGCGAGGCCCGTTCTCCTGGACCGGGGCCCCAGTAACGCTTATCTCGCAATTTTAAGCATATGACTAAGATTAAATTGAAAACTCCGCGGGGCGAAACAAATCACGACCCGGCCGTGGAGAGGGAAGAAATTTCCAAACGGCGAGTCCTCCAGATGTGGAAAACTTTTCTAATCGCATCATGATCCCGAGGTGGCGTTGATCGACAATCCAGAAGCGTTCCATGATCCCCTTGGTCCGCCACCAGAGGCCGCTGAGCCGCATGAGCAGGGTCTGTCTGTCTGCGCAAAGGTGACACCGGGTGAATGGCGGTTCGATGTTTGAGCTCCAAGTTATAGCCGCATACAATTCGCCAAGACAAAAGAGGGAAACGCCAGCTTGTGGTTTTCGGTATCAAGACGAGATAAGAACCGCCAAGGGAGGCTAAGCCAGTGGCCCGCCCCGTGAAAAACTAGATGTATTAGCAGGGTGGACCGACTCCATCCGGTCTTTTCTCGACACTGCTCGGAATGGTGGAACAATTTGCTCTGTGCCACTGCTGAATTGCCAGGTCTTATCAAGCTCGGGATGCTCACCGAGCGCCGGGCCCTCCAAGAAGAATAAAAATCCAGCCAGACCCAGTCTTACACGCTACCCCTAGAGGAGCGACCAGCGAACCAGCCCCAATCCATCCGATATGGCCAATCCTACTATTGACCTTGCGGCGTACACACCAGCCGAAACGGCAGAGCTCATCTGCCGAGCTGGCGTCAAGAAAGGCCACTCCCGCCCAGACAAGGTCTTTTTATCTGCCGTTTCTGGTGGCTGCATTCTCAGCTTCGGGTGCGCCGTGTCATTGACAGCCTTGACGGCACCATGGTACCAGGAGAATGCGCCTGGTCTTATCAAGCTTATCGGGGCTTCAGTCTTTCCTCTGGGTCTGATCATAGTGCTACTGACAGGGGCTGACCTGTTTACGTCAACGAATATGGTGGGTTCTTGACAGCCGCTATTGTTATACTTGTCCCAGTCTAACATCGGGGCCCAGTTTACTTTCGTGGCCGTTCTTAATGGTCGACTGTCGATCTGGAGGATGCTGTTACACTGGTTCCTGTGCTTCTTTGGTAACCTTTCTGGATCTCTCTTTGTGATGGCTGTGATTGTAGGATGTAAGTGTCCTGAATTGAAAGCGACCTTTTTGATGAAGAGGTATTAACAGGTTGACACGCAGACGGAGGCATTTTTGACTCCGATCCCTACAGAGAGGAAGTCATTGAATTCACTAAAAAAAAGCAACTGGTGCCAGAAATGTACCAAATCTTTATCCGCGGCATAGGATGCAACTGGCTTGTCTGCCTGGCGTGTTTTCTTGGCGTGCAAGCAAAAGACCTGAGCTCCAAGGTAGTCGGTATCTGGCTGCCTGTCTTTGCATTTGTGGCTTTGGGATTCGATCACGTCGTAGCTAATATGTTCTTTATGCCCTTGGGAATCTGGTTGGGTACACCGGGCTTGACCGTTGGCTTGTACATCTGGAAAGGTACGTTTTTCCATGCCGCACTCTGGAGAACGGAATCTAACTACCAGAAGGTATGCTTCCTGCGCTCTTTGGCAATATCCTTGGAGGAAGTTTGTTTTGCGGCGTGTACTTCTGGTGGATGTACTTGGCCACCGAGAGCCCTGTCGATATCGATGTGGACTGCCAGGGAGGTGTGGGAAGGTCTGGGTTAGGTATTCTAGATGGGCGTGCAAAGGCTGCGGCTTCGGATGAAGAGAGTAAAATAGAGTCAAGGTAGAACGATAAACCGGAAAAAGGATATGAAATAGACATTAGAGAATAGAACATAGAACAATTCAGTATTGGGTTCTGGTAAGACTGTCTCGGACAAACCCCTCAAGCTTACGCTGCAAGATTACACACTGGTAGAGGAGCAGACTTCTCCTGCCGTTGGTCCGATCGAAGAACACGTAGTCGGCGGTTAGTGTAACTGTGTTCATGCAGCTGTCTTCGAGCGGCGGAGCCGCATGCTAGCGTTTTCTCGGCGTTCACTGCCATAGATAAGGTGACGTTAGCGCGACCCAAAGACCGAAACCCGAATGCCGAGATTGACGTATGTACGATATTTGAGGATCTCTTATCTTTCGCGATAATGTAGATTGTAGCTCGGCGACTTCAAAGATCAACAGCAAACAGCCCCGTCGCCGGTCAGTAGGCGACAAACAGGCCGAATACCGCTCCTATTTAGATTTTATCAAGCATCTAACGCTAGATCTTCATGTCAACCTTTCTGTACGGTGTGACAGTAACATTGCCCAACAAACCGTTCCCTGACTTTGCGGGCGCTGGAAAAATGAGGCCAATTCCCTTTACGACAAGCGGAGGACTTCCAGCGCACCATATATCTGAGAGCATAGACCTCAAGTAGTTCCACATGGTGGTTGGGACGACAGCAAGGACCTGATTCCGCCCTGTCCTAATCAGAGGTCCGATATCCGCAACCGGATGGTCATAGTTCAATGGCGGCACGCGTTTCCCGTTAACCCATAGCTTGATAGCGTAAAGGGCAAAAGAAAACTCGATGTAGGCACCGTCGGCGCCACCGCCTGGTGGCCAGATGAATGAGCTCTCGTAGTAGCCCACTCCTGACGCATCTGTCAGTTCAGAGCCGAGCTCTGTCCAGGGTTTGAGCGGAGAAGTAAGCTTGTGGGTGGTGTTGCGCTTTGAAGCTATCTCGGAAGCGTCCGAAAGGTTCGACCGTGCCTCCCAGTGTTCGGTGGTCAAGGTCCAGTTCTTGAGTTGAATCGCACCCGGCACGCCTGGCGCCTCAATCCTTTTTGTCACTCCATCATTGAGCTGGAGAGTTTCGGCCGAAGGGGAGGAAACTACGTGGAACTCCAAACCAAGCTTCGAGTTGTACTGGTAACCGTTAATAGAACGGGGGAGCCGAGTGATGTGCGATTTGGGTACGGGTACGTCCTTTAGCGGTGTATCGCTAAACACGATAATCTTTGTCTCATTCCCAGCTAAGGCGAGGGGAATGGAAATCGTGTGCGCCTTGGGATTTACCGTGTATTCAAGAATGGGCTCTTTCTTTCCCGTCCAGGGATCAAAGGCATACGGAGTGCCGGAGAGGGTGACCTCGATGTTGCCCCTGGAAGGCTGGGGGGCTCCGAGGACGAACATGGCGTCCAGACCATTGGCCTCATCACGACGTCTGGAGTGAAGCCACGTTCCATCCGACTTGATGCCGACAGCGGGAACAACCCCAATCGAACGCAAGGTCTTGACCAGGTGCCCGGTTTTGGCCGTGTAGACGGACGGTAGAGCCCGGAGCACTTTGAACGCAGCCCAGGTTCGTGCCTCGTCCCCTTTGCGGTTTGATGGATAGTAAACAGGTCGACCGACGATGATGATTGGAAGACCAGACTTGGCGAATCGGATGAGATTTTTCACAGCTTCGTGGGTGATACTGCTCTGATCAGGGAAGATGAGCGCCTTGAACGATCCAGTGTCAGGGGCGAGGACCTTATTCCTCACCACCTCCCGAGGCAGTTTGAAGTTATCGGGGGTAAGATAAGCGTACGTGTAACCTAGAATCAACATGGTCAAAATGCCGTCGCGGATGATACTGGCGAGTAACTCACCGTCTTCTGATAAATCGTCGTCCGGTCGGCTCGCGTCTGAGGCATTGAACGACGATGCAGCGGCTTGGGCCTTGGCCCTGACGTCTTGGACGGCTCTGGCCTCTGGGGAGTCATCAGGCTCTGGAAACAAGGCAAATGCTGCAGCATCGTCCTCGCGAGAGGGCTTGAGGAACTCGCCCTCGTCATTGCCGTCGTAGCCCACGACGAGAATGGCCACCTCAGATGTCTTCGCCACGGCGATGGCTTCTTCTTCAGAGTCCGAGGCTGAGAGGCAGATGGCTGTGTTGGGGAATCGATCCTTGATTCCTTGATACGGCGTCACAACCTCCGGGCAGTCGACCCACGATGACGCCCGGTCTCCGGTCAGGGCCGAGCCGGCATGGCGTCCAATGATGGCACAGCTGGCCAGGTCTGATGGCAATGGAAGCAAGGGTTTGCCGTTGATCTTTTCATTATTGACCAAAACGATCGACCTTGTTGCTACCTCTCTTGCAAGGTCTCGATGTTGTTTGCTGAACACAACATTATCTGCTGGCTCCTCAGTCTGGCGAATGGCGTAGAACCGGAGTTGATTTCGTATGACACGAGCAGCGATTATCTCGACTTCCGGCCATCTCAGCTCCCCCAAACTCAGGGCTGCCTCGAGAGAAGCAGCCCGTCGATTTTGGAAGGCGCCTCGATATCCAGGCCTGCCTTGACCGACTTGACTCCGTCACGCACCCCAAACAACCAGTCCGTGATGGTGATGCCGTCGTATTTCCACTGAGTCCTCAAGATATCGCGAATCAGCTGGTACGACTCTCCTGCCCATTCTCCGTTCACAGCGTTGTAAGCTGTCATGATGGAGAGAGCACCAGCATCCACGCAGCGTTTGAAATGGGGCCAGAAGACCTCGTGAAGAGCAGCGTCATCAACACTGACATTGACACGGAAACGGGACTTTTCGATCGAGTTGAGCGCAAAGTGCTTGACGCAGGCCATGACGTTTCTCTGGAGCCCGAGCACATGTGCAACCCCAAAGTCCCCCAGCAGGAGAGGATCTTCGCTGTATGTTTCCTGGGCATGGCCCCAGGCAGGATGGCGCGGGAGGTTGACGCAGATACTTCCAACACAGTTGGCTCCCGAGACTCGAGCTTCAATACCAATCGCCCGGCCGACCGCTTCCTCGAGTCGAGGGTCCCAGGTCGCCCCGCGAGCCATGGAGCAAGGGAAGACGGTCGCCTTGTTGATGTTGACGCCGCGTGGGCCGTCGCAGTACCTAATCCCAGGGATTCCTAGGCGCTCGACCTGGCTATGTAGGTAGGGCTTGGTGGCATAGCAGTTGGTGAAGAGCTCTGACATGCCTTTCCAAAAGGTCGGGTCTCCGTGCAGTAATGCCAACGTTTCCTCTTTGTTGAGTTGGCTGACCAGGGCTTGGGAGAGGCGGAAAACGTCGCCCCCTGCCTGCACCTGGGAGACGGCACTTTGGAAATTGAGAGGATGGCTCATTTCTGCGGTGTTTAACCCCTTGAAGGAGGTATTGAAGAGAGTGCTAGCGATGGAAACACTGAAGAAGGTAGGTGACTTCAGCTGCTGCCCGAATACGCAGTCCGACAGCTGTAGCGTAGTTTCATTATTTACTCGCCAGTCATATTATTATGTCTCATACCAGCGTGTTTGTATAGGTGGGCCAAAATCCCAGAGGACGTCAGCATGGACATCTGATCAAGTTACAGATACGTTGTGTCTGGCTCAGAGCAACCGATTCATTCACTCGTAGGCTGATCCTGAATATGCGAGATCCAAAGCCAGCAAGTTGGGGGGGGAAGCAGCAGTCTCAGTCCTGACCCCAGATTCTTGCCTCTGGGAAATGCCCACGGAGGCATGGGATACTTAGTTGCGGTGCTCAAGATGGCGCGGACCTGGCCCGCTGAAGCTGAGCTGGATGTACGCCCAACGGCTTTAATTAGCCTGAGCTTGACTTCCAAGAAGCTGTCTCTCGCCGTACGGTTTGGTGATCTGCTATGGGAACTTGTTTTCTCCCTTGGAGACCTCCACCAGGACCGGTACTCCCATATTACAAGCATGAATCCCTAGCGTGCTGGAGAGCTTGGTAACCTCCATCACCTCGTTCGCACCAGCACTCTCCTTCAGCGCGGCCTTGATATGCGCCTGTATCCCTGGGTTGGACAGATGCGTGGCAGTACTCTCAACAGCAATTGCGATAAAAACCTGTTCCTTGAGCGATAAGGTAGTTTTGCATGTGGCACAACAGCCAGCGATAGACTTCCGAGGAAGAATCTTGGATCGAGAGTCTGTTGATTGGATGCCATGGTGTGTCTATTTGGAGAAGACTCAATATTGGTAGAAAATTAATGTGTAAATCGCCTACATTAGTTGACAGGCAGCTACTTATCATTAGCCAAGAGCCAACCGGTGCGGCTTAACTCCGAGTGGGGCGTGTAAAACGCAGGATGTTTATGGTGTTGCAGAGTGCCATGGACTAGCAGACAGCCCTCGCTCGTGTCGTGCCGATCTCACATCGTGGGGCTAACTCAGCTGGAGCACACAAAGCGATGAAATGAGCTAAACAGACAGGGGGCTGTGAGCCGTTTTAGTAACCGCGAGCTTAACCCCTGTTGTGGGGCTGCTCTGGCCAATCCCAGAGCTTCACACAGCTTGTCTTGCTGGCTAACAATCACGTGAGCAGTTTGCTGGTGTTTTCCAACACCAAGCGCCTCCTACCCTAGGTCTATCCCTCTTGACTGAGAGTACCGTCACTCCGATTGTTTTCGTAGATCTTTTAACCTATCCACCGCGGTTTAAAAACTGAGTGAAATGAACATCTTATGCTATAGCATTGGACTGAACTCTCACTGCTCTTTCTTCTGGTGTTTCTGCTCCCTTTAAGGGCAGACTGCTTCCAAGGTAATAAAATCCTTCTCCATACTATTGAAATCACTGCCCGATATCAACGTAGCCACTTATCAACAGCCTTCTGTGCTGCATTCTAATTAAAAGACATTTAGCAAAGTTCCCCCGGCGGAGGAGACTCTAGCTTCGAGGTTTTCTTATCTTGGCTAACCCCACGCGGCCTGACAAGCAACGTCTAAAACCAGTCGTCAAGTAGCGCCCAGTGCCTTTAATAGTGAGTTCTGTCTCCTCGAATTTATAATGGACTGACCACGGCTTGATCTGGGAATGCGAGACTGGATTCTCATATGGGAAGTTAAGGTTGACGCTATGGAATAATGCGTTTTGAGTAGGTGGAATGGGTTGCAAATAGGTACCTTGTGAGAGAACGAGAAAACGAATCCCCGGCCTCAGCCTGTTTGCGCCGAGAGTTAATGTAAGGACCCCCGCAGTAAGCGGTCCGAAAATCTCGGTAGGTAATCTACCCGAGACTCAGTGGGCCCGGGATGCCTTCTCCCCGGGCCTAGAACGACCCAATCCGGCCTAGGGCTCATCGCTGGCCGCCCCGGTGACCTAGAAACGCCCGCGATTCTGACCGCAAGCTTGAGTTATTCCGAAGAACACGGACTGGAGACAGCAGGACCGAAGCCGTATGATGACGAGAAATACCGTCGTGACGGGATTCTATAGCAGGCCGAGTGAGGTGTCGGGTATGCCCAATGTCTTGGGTGACGTTTGTGGCTGGCGCCGGACCGCCATTTAAGTACATACCTTCCGGGGGGTAGTCCTCATGTTTCCAACCTTCTTTTTGCATCCTTTCCTCCACTTCCGTCTGCTACGCTCCTCAGTCTCTATCCGTGGCTCGACTGTTGACTGTCGAGGTAACATCTGATACATCTCCACGGCACTGTGATTGTCAACGTCAGGATGAGGGTCTCCCAATTGACCTACGCACTCAGCCTGGCAGGGCTGGCATTGGCAGCTGACGATGCTCTGGACTGCGCAAGCGATGCGGTATGGGCACCGTCTCTACCAGCCCAAACTCGTTACTGACATTGGTGGCCTTCCAGTGTGCTGCTCTCGCGGCAGCCTTGCCAGGCGACGTGGCGTATCCCAACACCACCCCCTACCTCCAGGCCAACAATTACTGGTCGGATCGACAAACTGAAGTGCATCCACGGTGTTTCGTAACTCCAAGAAACACGCAAGGGGTCTCGAAGGCTATGAAGATCCTTACATCGCGGAGCGCACCCTTCACCGTCAAAAGCGGCGGGCACACTGCCTTCGCGGGCGGCTCTAACATCGCTGATGGCGTGACCATCGACCTGGTGTATCTGAACGACATCACTGTCTCGGCCGATCGCCAGACCGTCTCTGTCGGCCCGGGCAACCGTTGGATTAATGTCTCCGAGGCCCTTGACCCGCTCAAGCTAGCCGTCGTGGGTGGGCGCGTCGCAGACGTCGGCGTAAGCGGACTCGTCCTCGGCGGTGGCATCTCGTACTTCTCTGGCCTCAAGGGGTGGGCCTGCGACAACGTGCGCAACTTCGAAGTCGTGGTTGCGTCTGGCGACATCGTCAATGCGTCCCCAACAGCGAACCCAGATTTGTACTGGGCACTTCGCGGAGGCGGGGGCTCGAATTTCGGCATCGTGACGCGCTTCGACCTGGCTTCGTTTGAACAAGGCGACCTGTGGTCCAGCTCGCTGATCTTCCCGGGGGCGTTGAACACCACTCTGATCCCGCTTTTCCAGGACTTGACGGTCAACGGCCTGCCGAGCGATCCAGCGGCTCACACATACTTTGTTTTAACGTACCAGCCTTCCTTGGGCGCATACATCGCCCTCACGAGCTTCTATCATGCCACCATTCCTTCGCCACCGGACAGCGCCCCTCCAGTTTTCGCCCAGTTCCAGTCTGTCCCAGGGGCGATCTCCAACTCGACGCGGGCCACCAACATCTCGACGCAGTCTAGGATCATTGATATCCCTTACGGCTCGAGGCAAACATGGTGGGACACCACGGTCTCTGCTACCTCCGCGTCCTTGCTCGCCGACATCGTGCCTCTCTTTGAGGCCCGAAATGCTGCTCTGTTTGAGGCCGCTAAAGGAAGCAGAATTGTCCCGTTCCTGGTCTTCCAGCCTATACCCGTGAACGTCCTCTCTGCAATGCAGAAAAACGGCGGCAACACGTTTGGCCTAGAACCTTCGGATGGACCCTTAATGATAGTGCAGCTGACGACGACCTGGGAGGACGCACGGCTGGACACGCTCGTCGAGGACAGCTCGCGGCAGCTTATCGCCAAGATCGAGAGCATGGCGGAGAAGCGCCGGCTGGGCAACGGGTTCGTGTACATGAACTACGCGGGCAGCACGCAGCAAGTCCAGAGGCGGTATGGCAAGGATAACCAGCGCAAGCTGAAGCGGACCGCTAGGGAATGGGATCCGCAGGGAAAGCTGGCGCGGCTTTGGAGGGGATATTTCAAGCTCTAAGGGTAGACTTGGGCAGCTGATTTGGCTCATACACCCTGGAAGACGAAGACCGGTGGTATTTCAGAGGCCTCCGTCTATCCTGTGACGCGGCAAAGCGTCATATCATTCTTGTGATAATAACATTTTTATCGTTGGTTGGAGGAACACTCCTTCCCCTTCTTTTTTGCCCATTCACCGATTTATGCATCCAAGGTGCATCGAGATTAATGACATAATTTTGCCATTTCCTAATCTTCGCCGGGGTTGACCTGAACTCATTCGAGCAAACCCAGGCGTAGTCGCAGCGGGGAGCGCAGTAAATGCAGCCGCAGTCCATACGGGGCAGCGCCCACACCTCCTTTCAGTTCCCAGTCCCATGGCATGTTGGGTACCGAACGATGCAACAAGTCCCTGCGGGCGTTGTCAGTCATTGTGCCTTGACGGAAGCCTAGGACCACAGATTAGACAAGGCGAATCGGCTTGGGCGTGTTGGTGGAAGTGCTCTGGTAGTTCTTGGCAACTTCTTTGAAGATTTGCTGGATGTTAGCACGATGCGTCTTTGCTTTGAGGCCAGGAGACTGTGTGCTGGAGTAGGGTTGCCAAGAGACGGAGAAGTATCCTTATTCGAGGAGGTCAAGTGTCGATCAAAGAGTAGCCCCAAGAAAGGATCTTGGTCAGGGAGGCGAGAGCCAGGGAGAAGCAGCTGAGAAATATGGTAAACTATATCGAGATGCGTGGTCTGCGAGAGCAGAAGTTCTCTTTCCAGAGAGCAGCCATTGGCCCGCAACAAGGACTGGATCGTTTGAATGAACGACGCCATTCCCAACATCGACGCATTGTTATTTGGGGGCTAAATATGACGGATGCAGGGGTGTGTTTACCTTGGCACCAATGTGCTGTCGCCAGAGTTAGTTCCACCGAGCGGGCCTTTGGGCCTCGGCCCCTGACGCACATAGACTATGGAGTATTGTCCAAAGTACTAATGCTGGTCGCTGACGTTGGAACTTTGGTTCTACAAGGGAGGGAGGCTCTGGATTGCCCCTCTGTATTAATTTTCGCACCTGGCTGGCAGGCGGACATCTGCTCCGAGCTCCTTGCGAATATATAAGAACGGCA
Source organism: Fusarium nematophilum (assembly GCA_033030565.1). Taxonomy (NCBI): domain Eukaryota; kingdom Fungi; phylum Ascomycota; class Sordariomycetes; order Hypocreales; family Nectriaceae; genus Fusarium; species Fusarium nematophilum. The sequence goes on from JAVIXY010000136.1 coordinate 69,637, forward strand.
AGGTCCATATCATGAGGCTTTCCAACTTGCTTCGTGTCCATACCCCTCGAGCTTGTCCATCTCCAGTCGGCGAAAACACCTTCAAAATGCTTCCGAGTACAATCTTTGGCGTCTTGACTCTTCAGCTGGCCGCAGCTGCGAGTATACCTAAAGTCGACTCAGCCGGCACTTCTGACGGGAAGGGCACCAGGTAAATGCATGTGGACGGGCCGACTGAACTTTGCTTGGCAGTTGACGAGGCATCTCCCTTCAAAAGGTGGGAACTCACGTGCAACGATCCAACGACGTACACTTGCCTTGCAGAGGACGCGGCTCGCGCTATCGACTACTTGCGGAGCATTGGCCATAGCGACTGCGTCGTTCCGGCAGGGAATCTGAACGTGATTGAATTCAAGCGCGTCGGGACAGCTATCATCAAAGGTAGAAACGTGTGCGAAGCTAGGCAAAGCTCCTCATGGTAAATATCCTTTTGTTCCCTACGAAAATGCGTGGCTGATATTGGCAGCAATGACGTCGCGCGGGGGGCCGGTAAAATCATGGACAGGTGCACATGGTTCGATGGCTTCATTAACCGGGTTGAAGGTATCAAATTCTTACGCTGTTGCTATACAGATGATACCGTCAAATCTAACATGGTCTTTCAGGTTCAAATGCCGCGTGGGGGAATGGGTGTATCGTCGTTAGTATTGGACAGGTTCCTATCTAGGTATGTATTCAGAGCACGCCTGACATGTAAAGTGCTTGAGCGAGGGGTAGTGCCGCTTAAATTGATTTCAAGGTCGACTGTATCCTCATTTCCGTGACTAACAGTCGTGATTGGCAAAGATGATTCCTGGATAGTTTAAAAACTGGGAACGTAATCGGCAAACCGTGCCGAACGCTCGGGGAATGACTCATGGCCGTCGTGCAATCCACATCTGACAGTGGGCTGAATGGAGTTCTGATACGTCCGCTCGCTAAACTCCCGCCTGTCTCAGCGAGCAGCGAAATTATGCCACTGAAAACAATAAAAGGTTATGGGAGCCCGTCTATAATTTTATGTCAAGTAGATTTCACGGACCTTCTTTTCATTATCAACAATGGCTTCCCACGGCTTTTTGCAGTATCTGAAGCTGAAGATCATCGTGTCATTGATCCGCCTCCTCAACTACCTCGGTACCCGGGCTCATTTTCAACATTCTGCATCATGCAATCGCACACAAGCTCGCATCCCGTCCCGCGATCTGGGACGATTCATCAAAGCCTGGATCTATTACCCCCCGAACTATAACGAAGATGAGCCGCGAGGACTTGTCATCAACTGGCATGGAGGAGGTTATATTCTGCCCAATCTGGGCATGGACCATGCGTTCTGCAAGAGGCTCGCCCGTGAAAGCAATGTTCTCGTCCTGGACGCCGATTACCGTAAAGGACCTGAGCACCCGTTCCCTGGGGCCGTTGAAGATGCCGAAGACACACTACGATGGGTTGAGAGCCAGCGCCGTGTCTTTGACCTCGACCGCATTGCTCTGTCCGGATTCAGTTCGGGCGCGAACTTGGCACTAATTGCATCCTCCGAATTGAGACGGGATTTTAAAAATCTCAACATCAAGGCCGTGTTTTCATTCTACCCCGGTGTCGATTTCAGCATTGCTCCCGAGGATAAGTCGGTCCCGCAGCCCATTTCGCCACTGCCCATCCGCTTTCAACACATTTTCACCGACAGCTATATCCCCCGACTCGAGGATCGAAAGCTCCCGAGAGCCTCCCCAATGTATGCCGAAGTGAAGTCTTTCCCGGCACTCATTACCCTCTTTGTCTGCTCCGGAGATATCTTGGCTCCTGAAGCAGAAACCTTTGGACAGAAGCTGGAGCAGACTGGCTGTGGTATCGAAGTCGTGAGAGTGGAAGGGGTTGCACACGGATTTGACAAGACAATCAATCCTCGCCTCTTCAAGGCTGAAGCAACAGAAATGGCATATTCAAAAGTGGTTGAGAGTCTGAAGGATGTCATGTAGATGGGAGCGTCTGATCAACTTTAGACAGCGCTGTGGAATGATCCTTAAGCAGTATTTGTTAGCTGATCTTCGACTAGGATAATAGCATCAATTAGGAAGGGGGTAGTTGCCTTATAATTAATATTAATAAAACAGCTAGCTGATTGTGCCACCAGGAAGCAAGGCAGTCAGGAGAGCAGGATCGACCGTATAGCCAGCTGAAGGGGAGTTGACAGCGATGAGATCTCCATAACGTGGCAGCTCAGGGGCTTTAGTAATACAACCTCCTGCAATGTTCAACATAGTTGGGATTGAGACATTTATTTGCGTGAAGGCCGTCTCGGTGGCAAGGTCCATCATTCAACTTTCTCTGGTGATTGTTACTTTGTCAGTGGAGATCTTTATCGCAAGAGAGACGGAATAGGTATACAACCCTTTCCTATAAATGATGTTTTTATATCTCGGGATCTCTCGTTGCAGAAATAAGCTGTCATAAAATATGTCTTTCTTCGAAGAAAGGTAGACGAGTGGCATGAGGGAGTGAAGATGACGTGACACACATTGTCCACGTCTCGGCGTTGTTGAGGTGCGGGGAAACATGCGTAGCCACGTTAAATGACGTAGATATCATTATTGAAGTACCTTTATATTAATTACCACTAGGTATAGGTCTCATTGATTCTCAGAACCACTATGCTCTCTGGAGCAGCCTCGGGTTTGAGGTGTGCTATTTTCTTTCACTAACTGCGAATTCAACATTGGAACCTTCCTCGAAAGTCCCCTGGAATTGTAGGCCGTTTTGGTTGCTGCGCTGGCCATATTTACACTCGTCAAGTGGGGGCGGAGTGGCGTGTCACAGGCGGGGGTCACCGAATCTTCCGCCACGCTGCAGCCTTTCAGTGACTCTCAAGATCAGTTCAGCCCGCCCTGCTACCATTCAGGAAGGCCAGGAACAAATTGTCAATGACGCCAAGGCATTTTCCCGCAGGGCATATTTGTATCTGATCTGCTATTTTGTGGAGACTAGCTCCGTTTCGAGTCAGTGGCCCTGAGAAGGAAGTGGCTGAGCCAGTGGTTCGTTGACTAGCCAGGGCTTTCGGGTGAGCCATGACGGTTGGTGGTGGCTGCGCAGGATGCAACATCATCAGACGACAAACTCGTCGGGGCCATTTTCCGTCAGCTTTCGACATCACCCACAGAAACTCACCTCATTGTTCCACTGGCGGTTTCCTACTTCTTTAACATGTCCAACTGTGCAGTAGGGGACTCGGTGGAGGATTCTCTGAACCGCTTTTCCGCTTCTGAGGCAGCGCGCGAGGTTGAGGACAGCCAGCTTGACGCCCAGGACCGGGTCCAGAATGAGGACAAGGAGGGCCTGGACCAACGCAAGTCCAAGCGCGAAGTCCAGGAGCCCGCTGAGGATGAGGGCGAGAATGACAATAAGGACGACGACGACGAGGAAGAGGCCAAGGATCAGGACCGAAACCATCCGCCGGCCAGAGCGGACCTCGAGTTCCATTACAACGAATCTTCAACAGCAGGGCGTCTTCTGACAGAAATCCTGCAGGATTTAGTTTCCTTCAAAGAGCCGCAGACCTGGGACAAACTGCAACACACGAACCAACTGAAGAAAGTGGCAAAGAGCGCAAAGCGCTACCTCGAGACCCTTCCTTCCGGCGAAGCCAGTGAACTGCTCAACTATAGCATGGTCGAAGATGTCTCTATTCTGAACAAAATTATCGGGCGACGACCCGTGGGCTCCTCAAGCGAAGCATACTTCTTCCTCTCCAAGGTATGCGCCCTCGTTGCGGTGATTGGCCGGAAGATCGGGTCTCACAGCGCGGTTTATATAGTTTATCCCGCCCGAAGAAGCTACGGCGTCCATCGCAGATATGCCGAAAGACTTGTGCAACTTATGTTGGTCTCAGGGTCGCATAGTGTAGGTTGGATGACATCGTTTTCTCTTTCTTGAGCCAGCTGCTAAGTCTATCGTCAAGGCAAATCACGGAGACAGCGTCTTCGATGCAAAGGCCCCCATTGCTATTATTGCATTGCTTCTGTCTACGGCTCCAGAACGAAGACACGGCATTCATCCGGGAATTCATCCAGAGACACATTGAATTCCGGCATACGCTCAAGACACCCGGACACTTCCAACCTATGACCCCTTCGGACACAGATGCGGTAAGATTCCCGTTATGTCCACATTTCTTCACTGGTTCTTTTGGTCTCTTGCGAGGGTTTGTTACAACAAAGCTCATTATTTCCCACTGCCATCTTTTTGGAAAGTTGCTAACCGTTTGTTCAAAGAGCACTAGGGTGTGTTATCGTAGACTGTCATACTCTTGCCATTTACCTCACTTTCTGTTGGAAGACGTCAGTAGCCAGGTGCCTAACCTCGATATTCCTGACCTCAAGCGTATCGAACCCTTCGAGCCCATGCAATCGGCCACAGCTAAGGATTCGTTGAGTCTATGCCAGGTCTCATCATCCGTTTTGTTGACATTTGTCCTCCCTGAAGAATCTACATCACGGCGGGAAGAACTCGACTTTCTCACAACCCCGCAGGCTCTGTGGACCATCCTCACGGTGAACTGTATACGACGGCGGAGTTCCATCTCGGGCGATTTTCACGAGGCTCCGCCGACGCCAGTTGCGCAGTTCATGGCTGGCATTCACGGCGCGCTCCAGACCCAGAGGCTTGATGAACAGCACATCCTGGATGCCCTGAGGTCTAGACTGGCGGAATCAGATGACATGAGACTTGTTGATGACGACAACTTCACGAAGTCGCATCTCTACCATTGGGTGGTCAAGACCTGCGACAAGGTTTGCCACTCCATCTCCACTACATTGAGGTTTACAGACAGAATCTCGAGAGGCTTTGTCACCAAGCTGGGCGCCGAAGGCCATGCGTCCAAGCCACCAGGAATCGAGTTTTGGCAAGAGAAATGGATGCAAGAAGTTGCGGATCTCAAAGAGCTACGAGAAGAGTTTCTGTCGTGTCGACAGGACGTACAGGAAAGAGTAGGTCGCCCATCCTCGGGCTCCATTTCCATCGGATGCTAACTTGCAACACAGAGAAATGCAGTATGAACCCACTGAACCGTATTTTGATCACTTACTCACTTCGGACCAGCTCCATGGAGCAACAGCAGTCCTCGAAGCTCGTCTGGCCTATCAACAAGGAGAGCGTATCAAGGTTCTTACATATCTCGCCATTATATATCTCCCACTCGGAGCATCAGCGGTACAGTTTCCGCCCCCAACGCGAGCTATGAATATGTTCACGCCTAACTTTCACCATCGACTAGAGCATCTACAGTATCAACCCACTGCCTCAACCGGCCACACTGGGGTCTTATTTTATCTTCCTCGTTATTCTGTTTCTCGTCACAGCTCTAGTTGGTGCTGGCATAACCAACTTATTCGCAAAAACCTCGACTACTGCAGGTATCTCGGGCAACTTCCTTTTCGAATCTTGGAAATTACTGGCCGGCTGGTTCAGCATCAAGTATAACGACCACCTGGCGAACTACTTGAGATACCTCAAAGCGATTTTTACTCCGCCCAAGGCAGAATCATCAGGCAGCCTCAGCTTGATCTACAAATTCGACCCGCCCGCATCCAGGTATTGGGACGAAGAATGGGGCTGGAGTCGGATGTTCTTCAAGTGGTTTTACAAATTCTGCGTTCGTGCCCTCCACCGCGTTGTTGTCCCATGGATGGCTTTGCCAAGGACATTAATCTATCGTTTTTTATACCAGAGTGGTGGGTATAGCTACTCATGGAGCCTCTATCAGGCTGCTCGGGATACTTTTGTTATTCTGCTGTCTCCTGCTGCAGTAGCTTTATTTGTTTGTTTCACTTGTTTGGTGATTCTGGTGGATATCGTTGCAACGATTTGGCATAGAGTCAGAAGAAGTCAAGGAGATAGAGATAATAATTAAGTAGCTAATCAGAAACCGGGTCTATTGATAGATTCTCTCCTTGAACCATTTCCACTGCTTGGTTTTCGAGGGCAAGTTGCTTCCATCATGTCTCCCTAAACATCAAGTCGCGATGTATAACTCGCCGGGTTTTTAGGAGCTGTCTATACTTGATTGCGTCAAGTCCCCGCTCTGAGTCCCTATACACCCTTTATGCTAAAGTAGCTAGAAGGATATTGCTATAGCAGTCACACGCCATAGACACGAATAGATACCTAAGTGCACATCGTGACACAGCTATTCCACACGATGACTTAGGTAGTAAATTAACCCTCGGATGCTAGACTCGGGCCCGGATAAGCAAATTTCTCCGATACATCAGTAGCCTGATCTTGGTCATGGTATGAGATTGACCCAAAAAACCCTCACCAGAAACAGGGGCCTGGAAGCATCCTAGATCCTATAATAAATCTGGATGCAATTATCATCTTTGGTCTCCACAGTTGACCTTTCATTGAAGTCCCTGATTGACTTGGCCGTATCGGATCCGTCATAAACTACCTTTTGTCGGACCTGTTGACTGGATGGGGACTAGCTCAGTCAGTCTTTACCATATCTCTCCGATAGGCCTTGGCTTGTAACCCTTGGCTTGTAACCCTTGCCGATACGTCGGTTTGCACGTACTGGATGTGGTGAGCAATACCGACGACATTTGATGAGAACATGTACATGGCTTGATGAACATGAAGACTGGGGCTTATCTGGGGCCCCGCATTACGCCGTGCGACCTAGGTGGAGCATCGCATGGTAGCCAGAGTGCGATTTCGAGCTGCATCTTATCGCTAGTACGCTGACGGCTATATATTATCCTATTTCTGTCTCAAGTTCTTAAATCTTCTTGTCTTATCGCGCTCTATGAACAATCTTCTATCTTACCTTTGCTTTCGAACTTCTGCCCGATTTTTATTCAACATGTATGACGATCCGGAAGCCAGCCTCTCAGCGAGTGGTCCCGATGATCAAGTCATTATGTCCAAGGCACAAAAGCCCGAGAGTGGCGACATGGTTAAGCGCATGTCAACCGAATTGGAGGGCCAGTCTAGGGAGATTAGACAAAAGGCCACCGAAGGCAACGCCCATTTCCATCGCCTGGGCTGGAAGCGTTTGACAGTCGTCCTGATCGTTGAGGCCATCGCGCTCGGCTGCCTGTCTCTTCCAGCAGCCTTTGCAACACTGGGCATGTTCGCTGGCGTGTTCTTGACCGTCTCGATTGGTCTGATTGCCATTTACACCAGCTACATCATTGGCCAGGTCAAGATCAAAATGCCAGAGATATCACACTATGCGGATGTTGGTCGAGCAATGGGTGCCAAGATCGGTTTCCCGCGGACAGGCTACGAGATCATGGGCGCCATGTTCTGTCTGCAACTGATCTTTCTGACTGGCTCGCATTGCCTTACCGGCACCATTGCCTTCCTCAACATTACCGATAATGCGACCTGCTCTCTCGTTTTTGGAGGCGTTTCTGGAGTTATTCTTCTGTTATTGGCTATCCCTCCGTCCTTCACTGAAGTCGCCATTCTCGGATACATTGACTTCGCCTCCATCGTCACTGCTGTCGGCATCACCATGATCACGACGGGAATACATTCGCAGAACGAGCCGAGCGACTAGTTAGCGTGGCCCAAAGAAGGTACTGGACTCGCAGACGCCCTCATCGCAATTACCAATATTGTGTTCGCATACTCTTTCGCCATTTGCCAATTCTCGTTCATGGATGAAATGCACACGCCAAAAGACTATGTTAAGTCTATCTGGACTCTCGGTCTCCTTGAGATTGCTATGTATACTCTCACTGGAGCCGTGGTATACTCGTTCGTTGGTCAAGACGTTGCTTCCCCGGCCTTATTATCGAATGGAAGCCTTATCGCCAAGATCTCTTTTGGGGTTGCCCTGCCTGTTATCTATATTTCTGGGTCGATTGGTACTACCGTGGCTGCCCGCTATATCCACGGCCGAATCTTCAGGGGCACTGTGACCGTCTACGTCAATACTACTAAAGGCTGGGTCACCTGGCTCGCAACTGTCGTTATCTTGACGGTTATCGGATGGGTAATTGCCGAATCTATTCCTTTTTTCTCAGATCTTCTATCAATTATCTCGGCACTCTTTATATCAGGGTTCTCCTTCTATTTCCCCGGTTTGATGTGGTTTCTCTTCCTACAGGAGGGTCCCTGGCATCGAAGGGAGAATATTTTGATGGCTCTTGGATCAGGTTTCGCAGTCCTTTTCGGTTTGATTGTCCTGGTGGGTGGTCTGTATGCATCGGTACATGACATTGTGAGTTATTTCCTCTCTTTCTTCTTGTCGTGCGCAAAGAATAATATCAGATTAGATCCGTCGATTCGACGATGGTAGAATCGGTGGAATATTTACCTGCGCGGTACTGGCATAATTTCTGACGTCTGCAGTGCAGAGATGGGGATTGATGATCAGGATTCCGAGGGCTGGGCGCACAGCCTCCAACCAATATCTACTGTAATGTACAGCAATTGTGGCGAGATGAGTTGAGTTGTTTGACTTTCGTGTCATGCGGAAGCGAACACTGACGACTCGCGGTTTTGAGTGGAGTGGGGATCATTGATGATCTTCTGACAGCATAGTTACCTTATAAAGAAAGATCCCACAAAAAGAGATATTTCTGCCTTATTCCATGTCCATGTTGCCGATAGGCTTGTAAATGAAGCTTCTATGATGTACTCCGGGCGTCAGCACCCGAGTATAATATAAAAACAAGACTGTTTAGCTAGTAGGGACTCAAAGTCACTCTACAAATCACCACGAGATATGCGAAAGAGCTCCATAATGGCTGAAGTCTATTGCACTCAGCGAGTTCACTACAAGGTTTCTTTTGTTGAGATTATGTCTATAACCCAGACAGGAGCGCAGGATCCGCAGATTTAATAATGTCACGCCGATAGGCGGTGTCTCTCCATACCCACTTATTCTTAGCTATCAATCCTGTCTCTGTATCCTTAAATGTGGGCGGTTGCCTCGATCTCAACGTCGGCACTGAAGGGAAGCTCTTTCACTGCAACGCATGTACGGACCTACTCGGCGAAGCACAGTTAGCCGCCAGGTACACCAGGATTCGTAGACTGGCTACTATATTCTTACCGGGCGGACCCCATCACAGAATACCTTCTCGTAGGCAACATTCATCTCGTGGAAATTCTTCATGTCGTCGAGCCAAACATTAACCTTGACAACATTGTTGATGCTCGTGCCAGCCTTTCCCAGAATGTTGGTGATGTTGGTCAGAATTTGGGTCTTGATGCCACGTCAGAAATATGCTTGAAATCGCAGACTCTAGGAACACACTTACGGTCCTGTCGGCGACGGTGCCCTCGACAAGCTTTCCTGTAGCAGGTGATATCGGCAATATGCCGGAAACAAAAACGAAGTCACCAACCTTCACACCCTGGGAGAGGCAGGGCATGGGTGCGGGAGACTTGTCGGTCAAAACAACCTCCTTGGTCAGAGGGGTCATCTTGGAATACTGCAGTGTCCGTTGTATATATGTTCGATGTCAATGGGAGTCGAGGAGACCGGTGCTGTAAGAAATGTAGGTTGTTGTCGGGGGGTCTTCAACAAAAGAATTGGTGCGTTGATAAGGTATGAACAAAGAGGCATTCATGAGGCTTCTATCCAGTTAGCAAAGACGGAAGAGGAGAGCAAATATGACACAAGGTAAAAAGAAAATGAAGTAGCTGGGATCCATTCTTCTTCCAACACTTTGGACTGCTCCAGTCCGTACTCGGTAATCATCAACAGTGTCATACAGCCCTTCTCCTTGCATGTCGCTTCGGTTTCCCAATTTAGTGTGCGGCTACGACGGAGCCACCACCCCGCCAAATCCGAGCATTCATATACTAGATAAGATACTGCTCACATGGGTGAAGGGGCTTAGACGTAATCATTCTTTCACAAGTAGTCTCCTTACCGACATCGGAGACAAGTGCGAGTAGCAAGCGTCAATGGCGGGAGATAATGTAATCGGCGACTGCCGACAGCCGTTGAAGAAACCTTATCAAAATGGGCTCCATACTGATCCTTCACAATTTTACACTCATTCCACAGTAATCATGCAGAAAGTCGGTGTCTTCATGGACCACTCGCCGGTCCCCTACCCCAGGCGTTTAGACCCGCGCTAACGTCACCAATAGCTTTGTCTTCACTTCCAGCTTCCTCCTCGGGGCTGCCCCATGAAAAAGAAGATGATCGAAGAAATCATGCTTGACTGCTTCGGAATAAGCAATCCTGCATGCTTCCCGACTTCTCCAGGACGTTTCAATGCGCCAAATCATCAAGGTTCTGAGGTCAATTTTGACCAAGGCTGGGTCCAGCCTTGAGGACGCCGTCGAGGTTGATGTCTTTCTGGCCAACGGAGACAACGCCAACGTCCTCTTCCCCGCTTAAATAGAGTACTAGGGAGACCTTATGACTGCTAGAACACAAGTCACCTTTAACTCATTGACGAGGCCATAATCCGGTGGCAATCCGTCTGTAGGTGCGTCGCCGTCAAGGATCACCCTTACGAATCGTACGTTGAGATGAAGTGTGTAGCTTGAGGATAACTCCAGCCTTCTGTAACTGACGTCCTGTCATCTCTTCCGATCAGCCCACCCCTTTCCCCACAGCACTTTTTGTGGTTTGTCTTGGTCTTGCAGTCATCATCTTAGCGTATACAGTATTCGGGTGCGACGACTGGCCCGTGCGCTGCACATCACCAGCCCGACGTGACGGAGATACGTGGGTCGACTTGAAGGTGGCACGCACATACGTCCTAAGTAGACATCAAACGCCCTCTTAGTTCATGTATATCATATTCGGCACATCAGTCCACCCTGCGGATGTGCTGTCCGTCAAATCTTACCTAAACAGCCGCTGGTTTCACCACCACAAACCTCCAGACAACCGCTCACGCCTGGACACCATGGACTCCCCAAAAGTGTCCGCAACCCTGCGCAAGGCAGTCAAAATTGCTTGTGTTCAATTCGCCAGTGGTAAGCGTAATAGCTTCCGATGTTCGTAGAGAATGGACAAGTGACTAATTCTGTTCCCCTTTCCAGGCCCCAACAGGGCTGCCAATCTCGAGAAGGCCCGGTCCCAGGTTTTTATGGCAGCCTCCGAAGGGGCGGGCATCGTAGTCCTACCAGAATGCTTCAATTCGCCGTATTCGACAGTCGAGTTCCCAAAATACGCCGAAATTCTTCAGCCTAATCTGCCCAAGGAGGATGTCTCGCCGACTTTTCACGCATTGTCCCGCATGGCCAAGACGGCTAGGGTTTATCTAACTGGCGGGAGCATACCTGAGCTAGAGGCAGACACCAAGAAGATTTATAACACCAGCTTAGTATTTGCTCCATCGGGGGTACTTTTAGGATTCCACCGAAAGTCTCATCTTTTCAACGTCGAGTTCGACACAATGGTCTTTCGCGAGTCGGACGTGCTATCTCCCGGCAATGACATTACCATCATCGATTTGGAAGACTATGGTAAGATTGGGCTCGGCATCTGCTTCGATATTCGCTTCCCCGAGCCTGCCGCTATTGCAGCGCGGTCGGGTGCTTTCGCCCTCATCTATCCTTCTGCCTTCAACAGCACCACTGGCCCGCTGCATTGGGAGCTTCTCGGTCGCTGTAGAGCACTAGACAATCAGACCTATGTCGCCATGTGCTCCCAGTCTTTTCAGCCAGGCTCGGGATATCCGGCCTGGGGATACAGCATGGTCGTGGATCCGTCGGGACAGATAGTCTCATCTGCAGCTCGGGAAGAGGTCATCATCTATGCGGACCTCGAAGGCAACAAAATCCAAGAGTGCCGTCGGCAGGTTCCACTTGAGATGTCGAGAAGGTTTGATCTTTATCTGGATGTCAATAATCAGGCTTCGATGGCATAGGCCCAGGCCAACGCATGCTCCGGATACGTGGGCGAGCCCACCTTATGCCAATCGCGAGATGGCAGATGGTTTGCACGTATGTAGGTACGCAGGCTTAGCAGCGCTCATGAAGTAATAAAAACCTCACAGCCCAAAAGCGTGCGAAAAGTATTGGCCTGTGGAACAATCGCGGCCATACCCGAGTAGTGTTCGGGATATGCTGGCCGTTGTACGAGCCGTATATTCCCCCGTCCTCCATCATCCTCGACACACATGAAAACGGCTTTTGCGTCCCGACCTTGGCGATATTCTCGATTGACTGCACGAAGTGGCTGAAGGACCTGGAGCACTGGAAAACTTCCTTCCTCAAGGGCTGTCGACGCATACAGTTGTTCAATCCAATACTGCAACCAAAAGCCCAATGCGGGCGTCGGAAGAATGCAACATCGCGGGTAGAAACAGGGAAGAAAATTCAATAGTATACCTGTTTAACCTTGGGCACCCATCCCAGTCGAGGCCTGCAGCTATCCGGGCCAGTAAGAGAGCCCATGAGTTCGCGTCTTGATTGACGGAATGGGGTTGGAGCGATTGGTGGATCTCGGGACTGTTGACCACACACGAACAAAGTAACAGTCGAGAAAGGACGTAGTATGCGTAATTGATCGGGAATCTTGGGCTTTTTCAAGAACGTATGTGCGCCATGGCGAGCATGCCATAGATGGGATGCGACGGTGAAAGTCCGGGGTACTGTAGTGAAACCGAAGACATCAGTTTTGGCCCTGAATTGGGTCCAATTCGTGATACGGTTGGCACGTTGAGTGATTTGGCCGGGTACCCGTATCCGTCAAATGACATATGAGTGCGTCGATGCCCATTCAAGGAGATCCAAACTGGCGAAAGTCCCCCATTAATGACTCGAGATGGGCGAGGCCCTATTGAATCCTTCCGTGTTGGCAGTGTCGTTCCATCTTGCCAGACGCTTTAGGGCAGACCCGTAATTCTCACAGGACACGACCTGGTGACTTAGATCAGGCCGAAAAAGAAAGGCCTGGAGTTCCCTTGGGATCAAATGGCTTCTTCTCGGGTGTCATGTGACTCAACTGGCAGGCTTCCAAGGCCAGCACGGCGTCCCTGAGTATAGCTGGCGGCTCCCAGCTTCTACCCAATCCCTTTATGCCAGGGTGAAGCCCAGGGACGCAATGTGTATTCCACACATCAGAATAGAAGATGAGTTGCCCTCAAGTCTGAGCCGCTTCGATTAACAAGCGGTGGTGCTTATCCACGGGCAAAACCAGGTTTAATTCAGGAACGAATCAGGGGAAGCGTTGGCCACGGTGATAAGACAATTGCCCGCACGTGGTAATGCGTTGTCATCTGAATTCCCTGGGCTGTCCTCTGAACCGCCCTCATGTGACTGTTCAAGGCCGCAGATGCTTATAGGAAACTGCGCACTGATGCAATTATCATGAATGGTGTTTAAAATCGGGATTGCTGGCGTGGTGGCAAGGCCTGGGTTACTGATCTGACCCATCCAATCGTCGAAGACCTCTGGCCTCAAAGCAATGATCATGCTGGTTGTCCAAAGATTTCATTTGGGTAGGGTCGGTTAGTCCCACGACATAGCTGGGCAAAAAGGTGCTACTCGCGGACACCCCATCTCGGTCGATTTCTGGTGTTTTGGGCGCCTCTCCAAAGTGCTCCAAGGACTGGGCGATCAACCCGGACTCGGCTGGAGCGGGATCCGGACCCTCTCGCCGGGGAACGGTAGTGACTGCCACTGGTGAGGAAGGGTTCCGTAGGCTGGAGCCAGATCGCAGTCAAGGATAACTGTGCGGAAGGGCAGCTTCCGAGGAAGTTGCTGGCATCGTTTGCCGAGTCAATGGCAGTTGGAACACGGCCGCTTCTCGTGGCACTACGCCAAATGGATCAGCTGCCAGTCTATGGGCTCTTTGCAATCGGAACTCGTTTCCCAACGCAGTGCGCAGACGCGAAGGGGGCGTCGCCACATGACGTCACGAAGTTAACAACCTTCTTGCGCCGCGTGCGACAGGTCATTCACCCTGTTCGCGAGAGGGTTATCCCAGTCTTGTTGAGGCGCGGAGGCACGGATTCAGACATTTTGCACTACGGTCGGTGGACAGTCTTTGAGGTTTCAGTGCATTCCGCGGGGGGAAAGGTGACGTTGTAAGCTGTCCGTCCCACCGGAGTCTGGGGGCGTCGTGAAATGATACCTATTTTTCTAACTAGGAAAGGCACAGTCCTTACTTATATCCGCCTCTGCAGCATTCTCCGCGCTCATAAAACACGTTCAGCCCCATTCCGAACAACTTCCTCGTTTCTGCCCACCCATATCCGCCATGGCTGATCTATCAACCTGCCTCCCCCTGACACGAGCGTCCGTCATCGAGGCTCATAAACTCATCAAGCCTCGAGTCCACCTCACCCCCGTCTTGACCAACAAGACTCTGACGCGACTTGCTTCCACCCCGCAAGATGCCGACGTATTAATCGGTACCAAGTGGGAAGGGCATACCCCAGCTCAGCCCGTCCTCAGGCTCTGGTTCAAGTGTGAAAACTTCCAGCGCATCGGTGCCTTCAAGTCACGCGGCGCATTCCACGCCATCGAGCGCCTCAAGCTCGAGCCAGGTTGGATCAAGAACGGCGGCATAGAAAAGGGGGTCGTCACCCACAGCTCTGGTATCACTTGTTCCCCATTTCTCCCGCCTCATCCCTCATCCACGGGCTAACAGTAAAACCACCAGGAAACGACGCTCAGGCCCTCGCGCTGGCTGCCCTCGAGAGTGGCATCCCCGCCCATATCGTCATGCCCTCCGTTTCACGCCTCAACAAGGTTGCTGCCACCAAGTGCTACGGCGCCAAAATTTATCACAGCGGCTCGACAAGTACCGAGAGAGAGGCTGTTGCTGTGTAGGTCGTCGCCGATACGGGCGCCCGCCTTGTTCCGCCTTATGACCACCCCGATATTATGCTCGGGCAGGGCACCATGGGACTAGAATTCCAGGACAAGGTCAGGGAGCAGATTCCCAAGGGGCTGGATTGTATCATGACGGCCTGTGGTGGTGGCGGCATGCTCTCCGATGTGGCTCTGAGCTGCGAGGGTACTGGTATTCGCGTGTTTGGCTCTGAGCCTGAATTCGAGGGTGCTGATGATGGTCTACGCGGATTTGAGACCGGAAAGCGCATTGAGTCTGTCAAGAGCTTAACCATTGCTGACGGCCTTCGTACTCCTGTTGGCGTACATCCTTGGGGTGTCATGTTCGAACGTAAGCTCGTCGGCGGAATGTTTGCCGTGTCAGAAGATCAGATTCTACAAGCCACGAAGCTGGTGTTTGAGCGCTTCAAGCTTGTCATCAAGCCCAGCGCTGCTGTGCCATTGGCGACTGCGCTTTTCAATGAAGACTTCAGAGCTTTGGCTGAGAAGGAGGCCGGCGAGACGGGTTGGGATCTTGGTCTTGTGTTTAGCGGAGGTAACATTGCTATGGATGGGCTGGCTCAGCTGTTCGCGGTATGAGTTTCCCTGCATTGTGATAGCTAGTAGCGAAAAGAGTTAGTTTTAGGACAGAAATACTTACGAGTTCTAAGTGACCTAAATAAATAGTTTCCTTCATGGGGACTAATAAACTGCGAAGGCGGTGGATACTATCGACTGCAGGAATTCCACGCGATAGGTTTAGGGTAAGTTCGATCTAAAAATAACCTCACTCTACCTAATCTGGGGGCAACCTTAAGCTTAAGCTTAATTAGATCCTAGCTCCATAGCCACGGCTGACGAAGAATATTTCGATTTAGATAAACGCAACATCTCATGCTGGTCGGGCCAGAAAAAAAGCATCTCAAGTCACAGATTCTGAACAGCCAGATCCAGAAACACAATACCAACATTCTCGCCTTCTGTAGTTGTAGTGTGCGCAAAAGCACCAAAGACCGGACCGGTCGTCTCTCTCGCGGCCAGCTCCTGAGTCTCGCAAGACCCCAGTTCCCGCCACTCCTCCTCCACTCCCGATGCAGTTTCCGTAGCCAGGAGCCGGTACTTGGCCGACGTTGCAACAATCTTGAGGCTCAGAGTGTCTGCGTTCTTCTTGACTTGAACAGTGACGATTGATGTTCTGTTGAGTCCCGCGGCCGCATTTTTGGCATGGCAGACAACGGTTCTTGCGTCAAAGTCGTAAGCTAAGGACACGTGCCGCAGGTGGTCCTTGTAGATGACCAATCCTGCCTTTATGCCATGAAAGGCTGTGGTCGTACTGGTGGCAAGGTCTATTGATGCTATTGCGGCGGCGGTGAGGCATCTTTGCCGCTTGCCGATGAATGTGCTCGTTCCCATTGGCTCTGAAAAACCACTGCGGCTTGGGAAGAGGATGAATGGGCCTTGGACCGAGTCAGGCAGTTTGTATCTGGACGGATCCGGGTCCCTGATGTAGAGATCTTCCACTCTGGCCGGAGGGCTCCATCTGCCTGCTGAATCGATTTCCTTGACCCTTTTGTCCGGGAATATGGTGGCTACAGGACCGCTGAACTCCATTTTCGGCTGAGAAATTATTGGCCAGCCTCCGTCAGGCCAATAAACGGGGGTGAGGAACGTCTCTCTTCCATAGAGGCAGACAAGATTCCTCGTTCCGCACACCCAACACCGCTGCCCACCATTGGCCATTGGCGTCTTGAAATAAGTCACCGTGCCCAACGATCTGGATATGCTCATCATCTTTGCCGTCTGCAGTCAGGATAGGATGATCTTTAATGTCCCCGTATGGACCCCAGACGCTCTCCGATCTCGATATACACAGCATGTGATGCTCGAAAGTACCCCCTTCGGCAACTAATAGATAGTACCATTTACCGAGTTTGTAGATATGCGGACCTTCGGTATCGTACCTGGCATGACCTTGCCAGATCTCTCGTTGCTCTGATATCTGTGTCCCCGTATCAATGTCGATCTCGAACTGTGTGATTGTACATGCTGGCTGTTTTGAACGATCGAGTAGGAAGCAGCCGTGGAAGTAGACGCGGCCATCGTCGTCGTAAAATAACCCGGGATCGATACCTTTGAATGGTGCGGGGATCGGGTTACTCCAGTTGCTACTCCAGATGTCGGTGGTGGAAATGATAAAATTATCCGTTTGAAGAGGGTTGCCATCATGGCCTGCGTTCGTACAGACGACGTAGAAAGTCCCGCGGTGGTGTTTGATCGTGGGAGCGAAGAGTCCTCCTGATGCGACCATTGTATGGCCTGTGTCGAGGGGCACGGTTTTCGTACTGGCTGCGTATAGACTGAGCTGCTCGGGGTTAATGGCATTTCCTGAAGATGGGATTGTCAGTGACATGGCATGTGCTTGGGGACTGAATATCATATTACCAATATGTATCCATTCTTTAAAGTCCCGGGATGCGTAGATGGGTAAGCCGGGAAAGAAGTGAAATGAAGATGTGGCAAGGTAGAAGACTCCGTCGACATGGACAACCGAGGGATCAGGAGCAAACCCTGGAACGATCGGGTTCTGATATCGAGTCTCGTTACGCATGGCAGGAAAAGGTGAAGAAGGAGTGGCACGAGGAATCCGGAAGCTCAGAAGCAGGTATCTGTTAGATGGACATGGACGTGCAGATGCGAGAGATGAATCTCGTGACGTTTGGGGAGGGTGGTAGCTACATACCTAAAATCCACTGGAAACGACAATACCCTGGCCGACCCGCATGGACTAATGGAAGACTTCGGGACTTGGGAAATACTCTGGCAGGCTCTCGTTAGCGTTGCACGGAATAATCTTGAACCCTAGTCTCCTCCTCTTGGAATTTCGCCCCGTCTTCTCCCAGTACACGCCACTCGCCCGCGACTGAAGCTTCTTTTATTCCGAATTTAATCCTGCGCATCATTTTGATGAATTGAGTTCCTCGGACACGGCATCGAATACTTCCTGTCACCGACCGGACCAGACGCCAATTGGTCATGCGGAACACGAGGTACACACGACAGGCGTGCGACAACTGCAGGCGGCGCAAGATCAAGTGCGACTCCGAGCCTCGGCAATGTGCCAACTGCCGCTCATCGAACCTGGAGTGTGAGTACAGCTTTGTGAGAAGAAAGCAAGGACCGAAACCTCGTGTCGCCACGTCCACGCCAGAGGCCTTACGTGCCACGGAGCTTGAGAGCCCTGTCCGGACTGTGAGTGCGACAGCCGCATTGCCTCCACGCCGAGAAGACGTGGGAAGATCTGGTGAACGCACTCCATTACCACGTCTTTGCCACTGTCCAGCTCTGGCCAAGGGTTCCATCAAGTGCCCACAACCGAGGTCGCTACTCTTCAAACGCCATTGCCCAACATGATGGCTGCTTCCGGGTTTCGGCCAGCCGGGGGTCCATCCGCTGCCGTCAGATCAGACTTCGCACCTGGCCACTACCCGCACAACATACACGAGGCACTCGTTTCAGCCATCGAGAATCTGGGGCTGCCCCTCGAACAGACTGTGAGACAGTGTCTGGCCCTCTACATGGAACAGTGTTTCCCAATTAGCCCTATCATCCATCTCTCCAGACTCAGAAAGCATGTCGACTTATTGCTACCCTCTTCTTATCACCTTTTTGAACCTGCCTTCGCTGGAGCGTCACCCTATGATGCTGACTGGGCTGGACCGTCGCTTGACGATATGCGCGCTTTTACTCTGGTTACCTCGGCGTGTGCCAACATCTGCAGCAAGATCCCCAGCTCCGTTGTTACTCCAGGGTCGATGCTGGCGCACCATTTCCTCGCCGCTTCGCGTGGCATGCTGATATGCTACGAAGACCAGGATGTCGCCCATCCTGACTCCAGCTCCTTGTCCATTCGTACATTTCAAGCCGTCGCACTCCATAGCTTGGGGAAGACTCGGTTGTCATAGTACGTGATCGGGCATGCCCTCAGACTGGCCCTGGACATGCCGCTGTTTGACAAGATATCTTACAGCCACCTTAGCCAGGTTGAGGCTCAACTGCGTAAAAACGTGTTCAGGATCCTGTATGTATCTGATAAGTCAGCCTCAGTCCTGAACAACGTTCCGACCACCCTTCATGACGCACACCTAGATGGATCTCTCTTGACTGCCATATCAGCTGACGAAGACGAGCACCACCCTTGTTTGTTGGAAGATGTTGACGACTTCCTCTACAAGGTACCTTACGAGAGCCAGTTGCATTTTGGGTTCCGCTTATCCCAAAGGTTGTGGTCTCTGGCGGCCGACTTGCTTCACGATATTAAGATACTCTCCCGGCTGAACGCGAGGACGAGATCCGAGTCAGAACCGCCTGCGACAGACTCTTTTCGGCAAGATATCATACAATCGTACATGTCATTCTGCAGCGTACTTGATACCATGCCAGTCTGGCTTCGTGATCCAGGGGCGCATACAGTGCAAGACGCTGAAGAATCAGTCGCAGATTTCCAACGACGAACCTTTTGGATCCAGCGAGCCAATCTTTTGGTGACCTTTCATTGTTTGCGACTCGTTCTCCTCCGAGAGGCCTCTGCTCAAGGGTTGTCTACGCTTTTCGGAGTCACCAACAACGAAGACATGCTTGCTTTAGGCAATACGGAGATATCTCAGGAGCTCATCATCATTGTGACGAGTATTCCATTCGAAGCCCTGCAAGAAAATGGAGAGCCTCTAGTGAGTCACGCAGTCTGTTGGGCGTGCGGGTACTTCTGTGTCCCGGTAACTGTTGACAGTTTATTATGCAGGTCGAAAAGCTTCGCCAGGTCGGCGTTATTCTACTCGAAATAGCACACCGTAATGAGAGCCAGACTCTCTCGTCTCGTGCCAAATTGCTCTTCTCCACACTCCTCGATGCCACCTCGAAGCTGGACTCGAAGATATCGGACGAGCTGAGCGGAGATTTAACGTTTTCTTGAGTCAAGACTGGCATCCTGCATAAATCTCCGACCCGCAGGTGTTTTTCCGCGGAATTGTAGCAACCACTAGCCCCACTCTGAAGCCAGGAGCCAACTCGGGTTGGTTGGCAGATTGTGGACGGACATCCAGTGTGTCCTTTTCCGAGAGTCCTCTTGGCATTCACCCAGTTACAAGTTAAGCCGCGGATCCTCCACGAGACACATAATTCCAAAATTTGGGGGATAATTCCGGCAGTCACCTGAAGTGACGCCCGTCGACTGGGTGTATAAGACGTAGGATGAGCCACCTTGCCGAGACAAATCGGCTCTCTAGCTTTACTCACGCAAGCACCATTGAATCAGCAAGCCCAAGGCTATCAGATCCCCATGGCCGACTCCAAAGAACCAGTCGCGGCCCACGACGAGAAAGGCGTCGCATTGAATGATGTCGAGACACTCTCCCCGGCTCCGGAGAGCGCGCCTCGAGGCTTCGATGTCGTAAAGAGTAACAAGCGTGTCCTGGGATGGTGTCAGTCCTCGTGCACATCACACGTAAGTATAGTCGGTTGCTAATCAAGTCTAGGTCTCCTGATTTATCTCCTGCCTATTAACTTCGGTTTCGAAATCGCTCTGGTGGGAAAAGTACTCGCCATACCGAGCTTCCTCGAACGCTTCGGTTCCGACACGGACAGCGGAATCCGCGAGATTCCAGCACGGACGCAGCAGATCTTGAACGCCTCGCCGACGATTGGTATCTTCGTGGCTGCATTTACCACAGGCTTCCTGTCTGATATATGGGGTCGTCGGAATGTCATCTTCGTTGGATGTTTCCTCTGCATCAGTGGAATCTTAATCCAGGGTTTCTGCACCTTAATTATAATACTCTTTGACGGGAAACTCATAAGCACGCTGGGCTTTGGACTCGGACACGCCCTCGCGCCGGTCTTCGTAGCTGAGATTGCTCCGGATGAGCTCCGTGGAGTTTATCTAACCCTTATTAATACGATGATAGTGTTGGGATCGTGGGGATGCTCCCTTGTGGGATGGGGCGGAACCTTCTTTGATGGGGGCTAGAGCTAGCGAATGCCTATCTTTGCGCAGCTTGTTCCTCCGATCTTCATGCTGGTTCTTGGCTTTCTTCTCTTGCCAGAGTCGCCATCTTGGCTTCTCATGAGGGGCCGGCGCGAGGAGGCAGCACAATGCCTGCGCAAGTTCCGCGGGCCAGCCTTTGACGTCGAAACGGCCTTGGTCGCCATGGAGGCAACTCTGGAGAAAGAACGGTCGCTACACGAACAGGGCTCGCTTATCTGGAATGCTTCCAGAGTTCGAACTTGCAGAGGACCCTCATTGTCGTGCAAGTCTATGTGGCTCAGCAATTTGTTGGTTCTGGCTTCGTGTCGGGCTATCTCCCGTAAGTCTTCTTATCAGAGAATCCAGGGAGATCGATTGGGCTCTTTACTGTCCCCTGCTCCGCTAACAGAAGAACAGAAGGATGGCAATGAGAGCCACCGGTTTCTGCATACGTGGGCCTCTCTCGTTCCCGTACCGTGCTATTACCTTGCGACATTTGTGATAAAAGCTGATAAGTATTGGCCAAAGTCCCCGTGTTCTTATATCTTTCATGCTTTGAAAACGATTATTCATCCGGAATTAAATTAATAAGTTCCATCACTCCTACAATGGCGAGCCGGACCTTTCTAAGATTGTGCAACCACAAGCCTCGGTTCTTCGTACCTCGGACATAGGCAACGATCCTGACGGCAACGAAAGCCTTGTAAGGCTTCTTATCTATAGTAATGAGCTCGACACCCAAGGGCTTATCTCTTGCACTTCAACCTGGATGAGATCAAGAGTGCATCTAGAGGAAATGGAGATAATGGTTGAAGCGTTTGGAAAGGTCAGGAGCAATATCAGAGCCCACGTCCACTCGGATAACCAATATCCCACGACCGGCCACCTTGGGTCTATAGGGAAGCCTGGCCAGCGCTATACGGCAGAGGCTCTCGCTCCAGAAACACCTCTGAGTCCAGGTGCAGACCTGCTCATCAGTGCCCTGGATGCGCCAGATGAGCTACTCTGGTTCCTCAGCTGGGGTGGCACCAACGTGCACGCTCAGGCACTTCGAAACGTATATCGAATAAGAATCAAGTCCGAGGTAGAGAGGCTCCTGCAGAGACTACGCGTCCATACAATCAGTGATCAAGACGACACGGCTCTTTAGATTAGGGTCACCTATCTCGATATCTTCTAAGTCTACTCTACAACTGGCTGAAACGAGTGCCGGCTCGCATCATAGTCGGGAATTTCCAGCGACTTGTCTCAGCCGGGCTGGGCATCACCAAAGTGACCCAGGCATGGCTGAAGAAACATATTCAGATCGGTCCACTTGGCCAAGTCTACCCAAGTTTTGTGTTCTCAATAAGGTGAGACAGCCCCGCGTTCTTGCACCTGGTTCAGAATGACCTTGGGTCTCCGGATCACCCCGGCTGTGGCAGCTGGGGAGGCCGTTACGTCCTGGTCGACATAGGCGAAACGGCGAAACACTATGTACATGCTCGTGATCTGGTCACAGGCAAGAATGGCCAAATGTTTCAGTCCAACTACGCCACCATCTGGCGCTGGCGGGACACGTACCAAAACGACTTTGCCGCAGGAATGCAGTGGACCTTGCATGATGACCGGTCCAGGCAAATCACGCGCCAGTGGTAACCATCAACGACAGTGGGCCTGGGCCGGAGCCCTGCTTCACCGCGGCTGAGGTCAACTCGGAGGTGCTGCTCGACACGTCAAAGACGTATGACCCCGATGGCAACGACTCGGCATTCCGCTGGTTCCAGTACAAGGAGCCCAGGAAGGCCCACTCCCTCATCTACTGGCCCAAGGTGGTAAACCTCAAAGTCAAAAAAGCAGATCACTAAGTGCTGTCGTTCGGGTGCGGTTGCCGCCTGCCAAGTCCTGTGATGTCAATATTCTTACAGAGTATGTTTTTTTCTTGTTTCCTTCACTCTTGCCCACCACCGGGGATCGGCACCCTCGTCTCGCTGTTCAGGAGCGGGAATAAAATTGATCCTTCATCGCATCTTAGTCACGTGTGTTGTCGTATTCGCATTCTCCACTCGTATCCACCACCTCGGCGATGCCTTTTTAGTAAGTTGGAGCAAGCCTGCCAACCAGTGAGACGCAGCCATGGTCCTTCGAGAGCTGGAAGACTGCCCAAGCCCCAGAGCACAAGCCACGCGGTTGTTCCTCCTTCAGCCAGGATCACCTCGTCATCCAATCCAACTGTGATCCCAGTGTCTGATGCCCAACAGAGTGTGGCCGAACGGCGCTCGCCGAACTGCCCAGGGACAGGGTGCTGGCTCATTGTCGCTGGAGCCAACCGCCGATAAGGGTTGCAAGGACCTTATCGAGTCCCGCAGAACAACCTCAATTTTTCTTTGTCAAAAGTTGCTCGAAATACTGGAGATTATCGAGTCCCGCAGAATAACCTCAATCTCTTTGTAAGAAGCTCTGGAAATACTGGGTATCAGTCAGTGCAGTAGATTGATTGCTCTTGATCTCCTGGATCTCCTAGATATCTTGGTCCTGCTTGGGCCAAGAGATCGAGAGCGCTTGGCGCAGCTCGTCTAGGTTATTTTGTTGGTCAGGCAGGCTTGTTCCGAGAATGATTGGCCCTGCATGAGCTTGGCAATTCAATACCCAGGTGTAGTTAGTTTATCCTGCTCTTTTGCTAGATTCATATTTACTTCTAACCCAGTAGGGACTTCGTCCACGAATTTGTTGATTGCAGGCGTCGATAGCAAGTCACCCACGGCTGCGGGAATCTCGGAACACCAAGACAAGAAACCGGAAACGGGTAAACAAAAACATGAAGAAAAATAACGCCTGCAAGGGGTGAGGCGGTTCTCATGCTTTTTGGTGCCCAAGGAACACCCTAGGACCTGGCTATGGGGACATTTCTCCTCGTTGGTCACATACTGGCCATTGCTCAAGGCGGTAGCGGCGGCCATGCCGGAATTCTAGAATTATTCCATGCACCACCACTCGGAACAAATCCACGTGGGCGCGTCCGGATTTCGCGAACTAATAGTAATTACAGATTACAAGAGACTTAAAACGCCCTGCACCCGCTCTTTCTGCGTGAACTGCTGGCTGGGGCAAAATATGGCGCGTGCCTTTTGCCGTCTTATCCGCCCACGCGCCCACGGACAGCCGAGTGAGTCGCTGCGGTTTACCCGGGTTGCCGCCTCAGAAGCAGCGGCCCGACCGAGGTGACCGGCACGGCCCACCAGAATGCCCCCGGGGAGGCCTCGGCCTGAACCAGGCCGCTTGAAGAAGGTCGAGATGTGCTGATGGAGTTTTGATGGAGATTTGATGGAGATGGATCAAGTAATGGAAACCTCGTTTCGAGGCCAGAGAAGTGGAGAGACTGGACAATATCCCCGCCATTGCGCCCGGGTCCGGTGCGGAAGGGGCTCTCACTCGCCGGCGGCTCTGTGGAGTCGCTCCGCAGCTGTGGAACTTTTAACGTCATAGTGTCAATTTATATAGGATAACTCTTATGCATAGAAAGACGATCTTGTCCTTCCAGAACCTGGTTCGCCTGGTCCCCCTTCTGTTGATCCATGAGCGTTCGTAACGCGCATCTCGTCCCCTTTTTTGCTCTGCAACGTCTCCTTTCTACCCCAATTACCCGTCTCTTGGCTCTTGTATTCCCCATGGGGGACGGACTGGAACCAATTCCATCAGGGCTGGGGCAGTTTTCTCCACCAAGAGTCCACTCCTCTCATACCTGCTTGCCGGCATCAGGCAGGACGCTGCCATGTCTCGCCGTTGGCAGAGCCAATCCCCTGACTTGTCGTAACACACCGTAAGCTGTAATACTTCGCCCTTTGTCGACAACCTGCTGCAATCCATTTGTCATGGGAACCTGAAACTCTGGCGCCATGATTGACATGGCCAGATCTTCTCCAGGTATAAGTAAGTAGGCGTCGCCAAGTTCCATGGAGCTAGCTCTTGCCATCCTTCTTTACCCCATTCCCTCTACCCCATTCCCTCTACCCCATTCTCCCTTGCCCCATTCTCTTTACCCCAACGCTTCTGTTCTTATCCTTCCCACTGCAATCCCTTTGCATCTGTTTACTAGAAAGCCGCCGTCATGGAGCACTCGTCTGGTTCCGAGAAGGATGAGAAGCATCAGGACCTCGAGTACAACGCTGGAGTCGCCCCTCACGAGTCTCACACCGAGCACACTATTGCTCACGATGCCGTCTTTGGGGACATCACCGAAGATGGTCCTAATTACCGCGCTGTAGGTTGCTGCTCAGGTCGACAGCTTCCCCGCCAGAGGCTAACATCGATCAGGTTGGCTGGATCGGCACCGTTGCCCTCATGATGAAGACCCAGGTCGGCCTTGGTGTCTTGTCTATTCCCACCGTCTTCGACTCCCTTGGCCTTATCCCCGGAATCATCGTCCTCATCGCCATCGCGGCCATCACGACCTGGTCCGGATATATCGTTGGCACCTTCAAGCTGCACCACCCAGAGGTCTACGGTATTGATGATGCCGGCGCTCTCATGTTTGGCCGAGCTGGCCGTGAGGTCTTTGGCATCGCCTTCTGCCTTTGTATGTTGATACCCTGCCTCGGCTCGTTACCGCGACAAGCTGACTCTCCTAGTCTGGATCTTCGTTGCCGGCGCCGGTATGCTCGGCATCTCAATTAGTTTCAACGCCATGTCGACGCATGGCGCATGCACTGCTATCTTTGTCGCTATTGCCGCCATCATCGGATTCTCCCTTTCAAGTATCCGTACACTTGGCAAGATCTCGGCGCTTGCCTGGGTTGGCTTGATCTGCCTTCTCACTGCTAGTATGAATCCCCTTGAGCACCAGTGCCTGTCTTGTGCAACTGCTAATTCTCGCTTGCAGTTTTCACCGTCACCATTGCCGTCGGCATCCAAGACCGTCCCTCCGAGGCGCCCCAGACGGGCCACTGGGAGTCAGACTACAAGATCACCAACTCAGAGACCTCCTTGACCGAGGCCATCGCTGGTGTTTCGTCTCTCATCTTCGCGTATGCTGGCACACCCGCCTACTTCGCTATTGCCGCCGAGATGAAGAACCCCCATCACTACACCCGCTCCCTGATGGTTTGTCAGATAGGAATGACCCTCACCTATCTTATTATTGGCATCGTCGTCTATATCTACTGTGGCTCCTATGTTGCAAGCCCGGCTCTTGGGTCTGCCGGTCCTTTGATTAAGAAGATTGCCTATGGCCTTGCTCTACCTGGCCTTATTGCATCAACCACCTTGGTCCTTCACGTGAGTGACTGCTCTGCTCTGATTATTGCTACATAAACTAACCGTGATACTAGTACTCCGCTAAGTATGTCTTCGTGCGTATGCTCCGAGGCACTAAGCACCTTAACTCTAATAGCATGATCCACTGGAGCACCTGGATCGGCTGCACTGGCGGCGCTACTATTATTGCCTACCTTATTGCCAGCGGTATTCCCGTCTTCGGCGGCCTTGTTTCCCTGGTTGGAGCCCTTCTCGGCACCTTGATGTCCTTCCAGCCTATGGGCTGCATGTGGCTCTATGATAACTGGCACCGCCGCCGCAACGCTACCCTCGGCTGGTATCTCATGGTTGCGTATAGTGTCTTTGTTATTGTCTCTGGCACCTTTTTGATGGTTGCAGGCACGTATGGCTCTATCGTCGGCATTATCGACTCCTACAAAGCTGACGGAGGCTCGTCTGCTTGGTCCTGCGCTGATAACTCGAACTCTACCTAGTCTATGGCGTTGTTAGACTTGGAGCCAGGCGTAGCTATTAAAGTTTTGAAATCTTTAAGAGCGTGTTAAAGCATATTATCTGCGTATATAGTTATAGATGCAATTAAGATTAAATTCATATTATTATTTAATAATAGTCTTATAGTTCATCTATTAAGGTTTCTTAATAAACTTAGAATATACTAGATAAGTCTCGTGAGTCTTGGGAAGCAGGCGGCATCACCGACCTAAAGGAGTGGTTTAAATTACTTACTGAGGCCATCAGGAGCTTCAATATCGGCGCCTCTAAATGCTGGAATGCAGACCAGGCCGGGATCTATGTCGGCTGCTTGCGTGAGAGGATACAGTGCCTCGTCGTCTGTATGAAGAAGAAGACTCGCGCCTAAGTGCTGGACCCGTCGAACCGCGAGACCTACACCCTTATCGGTATAGGCAACGCTATGGGCGATATAGCCCCCCCTTAGGGTTGCCAAGGAAGATTCTGACGGGAGACGACATTGTAAATTAGAGTGGTTTATCGAGATGGAAGGGAAATGCCCCATGGCGACGGAGCAGGCTTCTTATATATCTGGTCTTAGTCATTCCTGCGATGCAGCAGGAAAAGCTTATTGCAAGGCAGCTGTGTTGACGTTGGGTATTTACGTCAGTAATAAGGGGGGGAAAAATCGTGTTCTTTTTCATCGTTGAAGCATCCCTCCTTTGAAGGAACAGCAAGCAGAATAGGTCCCCCCTTAGGTCATCTTCAAGGCATTCCCTACACTGGAATACGCCTATGTAGATACCGATCTGCGGATATGCTTTGCGAAGTCAGAGAGTGCGTTCTCGAACGACGAGATCACCCACGAGTGGGCGCAGGCCTTTAACTAGCATAGCTAGGAGAAGTCTGCTACGTTGCAGAGTCGCGGATTGCTTTTGAGGAGTGGTTTAGCTGCGATGAATTCCTTCGTGATCCCATAAGGTAGTACGTTCAATATGACATTCCTCCTATCTCTTATGATCCAGGTGAGGAGATCTGGCGACTTCTCATCCTCGACGGATTCAGTGGACACGGCCTCTTTCTCTTCCGCGAGTATTGCCTCAAGTTCCAGATCATCATGACTCCTTTGCCTTCACACTCAACACATTTCCTTTAGCCGATGGATGTAGGAGTCTTCCAGCCGATGAAGAACGCACATCAGAAGATTCTCCGCAGAGGTTTGCGCAAAGGCGGCATTACCATTCTCGCACCTTGACTTCGTCAAAGGACTGCAGGCAAGTTAGTTGATATCTCACGAGAAGACCTACTGATCAAGGCGTGACTTCAGGAGATCATCGACGAAGGATTTACCAGAAAGACTATCATATCAGGCTTGAGAAATCCGGCATCTTTCCCCCCAACGCCGAGCCCGCGGTGGCCTTCCCCCTCAAGCAGCAGATAAAGGCAAAGAAAGCAGCCAACCCTGCCCTCGCTTCCCTTCTGCCGTTAGAAACACGCTTCCAACGTGCCTCTGATACCGCAAAACGCGTCACAGAGGAGTATCTCGACATCTTTTCCTCCCTTCCGCGTGCGGGGCTGCAGGAAGTCCGCAAGGTCTTCACAGAGGCCGTTCTTCTCGAGGAGACGGTAACTATGTATGTGGATGACCAGCGAAGTCGTATTAAGAGATATAACGAGTTGAAGGGGGGAAAGAGGGCCAAGCTCGTCGGCGACTTCACTCGCAGCGTCAGCCTTCAGGACCTTCGTGACCTACAAGCAGAAGTCATCGCCGCAGACCGTGAGAAGGAGCAACGGCGGCAGATTCGCCCCATCCGGTCTATCCTCCTTAGGGAGATAGAAAAGCTCAAGGAAGAGTGGCGAGAATATGAGGGAGCTGATCGGGTTTAGATGCAGGTCTCTATCTCATGGACCAATCAGTACTGGCTTCATCTCGCTTNCCCATCCGGTCTATCCTCCTTAGGGAGATAGAAAAGCTCAAGGAAGAGTGGCGAGAATATGAGGGAGCTGATCGGGTTTAGATGCAGGTCTCTATCTCATGGACCAATCAGTACTGGCTTCATCTCGCTTTCGCCGTGCAGCTATTGTGTGCGATATTCCAAAGTTGTGATGCGTGTGCATGTGGAATACTAGCTTACGCAACTTTTATACAAGGCTCATGGGATTTCGAAGATGCGTCCCAGAAATGGAAACTGTGGCCTGAATTTGGGTTTGAAGTAGTTCTCTAGTCTGCAATCCTTAGCTCCGCTCGGAGATGTCCCTAATTTCGGATGATGATATTGGCCTAGATCTCTGCCGTGCGTCTGAGAGGTCCTTGATCCGGTCCCCTCCACGACGTCGTCGCTGAGCCCTGTTCTGGGGTTAAAGCCGACGCCAGGTGTATAACCGCAGACAAGCGATCCATGCGTCAAGTGATCGAGATTTGGTAATAGCAAGCCGAGCCTCTGTAATTGCCATTTTAGCGGGGATCTTATAGACCTCACTGCCTGCACACCCAAGACTTGTTGCATCTAATCAAAGCACCCGGAGCCCTTGTTACAGTAGTAGCAGTAGCAGGAAACTATAAAATTCCTCTGGCAGTTTCCCCAGCTTTCCTGTTGCTACAGCTTCGCCTGACTCAACGCTTGAATGACTTCCCTTGCTCCCCGATCGCCGGATCTCACTGCTCCATCCATATAGCCCTTCCACTCATAAGAGGTCTCTGTGCCAACGAAGTGCACTCTGTCATGTGTAGACCGTTGTGAATGCTCGTGGAGTGTCATAATGCCCGGTGGTGAGGCGGGCACTGTGCAAACCCGGGACCAAAGGTCTTTGCTCCAGCTGCGTTGAACTACCACAAGGGGCTCTGGCACCTTCACGTACGGGCCAAAGACTCGCTCGATGTGGTCCAAGATAGCCTTTGCGCATTCTGACTTTGGACGTTTGGATATTTGACGCCCGAGATCGCCGTTGGCAAAACACGTCAACGAGTATTGCCCCTTCTGGTCGTTACTTGTATCCCGAGCGGTGGACAGGGGCCCATTGAATGACATGAAAGCTCCCGAGAGACCAGCTTTGCGCCACCACGGTTCCGAATAGACGATGATATGCTTATAGGAAAATGGCTGTACATTGTGCTCTGCAAGCTCGAGCTTTGACGGGGGCAGCGGCGGATCGAACGCGATGCTCTTGTACGAGATGGTCTGGACTGAGAAAATGACACGCTTGCACAAGAAATCGCCGCGAGCTGCAGAGACGAGGGCACCTCGGGGAGATTGAGTGATTCGGAATACAGGAGAGCTGAGCACAATCGAGTCGGCGTGCAACAAGCCTGCAAGTCCAAGTGATACTGACTGTGAACCTGCCGATTACTCCATTAGCATGTATCCAAGGCAAAAATAGCTCTGGCACGGTTGGGCACTCACCTCCAAGGAACCGGAGATATTGCCCTCCGTGCTTAAAGTCGGATTGCATCCGGAAGGGCCCGCCTCCGCTCTACATGTAGTTCAAGAAGAATAATGCGCTGATTTGGGACGGTTCGATGCCCATGAGGGCCCTCGTCCCCAGCTGCACTATCGCCAGAGCCGACTTCGACGAGGTCTTTGTTCTTGCCCACTCAATCAGTGTCAGTTTGTCGAGGTCTTTACCAGTGCCCACTGGGTCATGGATATCCAGTTCTTGGCAGGCCTTCTCTATCTCCTCAGTTATGGACTGTATGTTTTCGGCTGCATTCTCCTCGGCCAACGTCTAACACCCCCAGGTTGGTTAGTTCCAGACATCTTCGTATAAAAAGACGGTTTCTCTCGGAGAAGGACGATCACAAACACTCACATCAGGGGTAATACCATAACCTGCTCGACTCAGCCCGCCATCAAAGTCCTCGTAGATGACGTCTCCGTCCGTTTTCTGCACTACGAGCTCCAAGCCCAAGGTCTGGGACAGCTTGAAAATCTCGCTCTGGTTCGTATCGTTTATCCAGGCGCCGCCAAGGTCAACTATCCTCCCATCGCCCAGCGGATCTACCGAGTAGGTCTTGCCGCCGACCCGGTCCCTTGCCTCGACCACAACGCACGAGTAGCCGGCCTTTTGCACCTCCCACGCCGCCTTCAGCCCGCTCAAACCAGCCCCTACCACTACCACGTCTACTTTCCGCAGCCGCTCTTGTCGCACGGCCGCATACGCCTCGATTTCGAATTTGGCCTGAGGTACAGCTAGAGTAGGCACTGGGACCAAGGTTGTCGCGGGCCGATGGCCCTTCAGAAATGCCTTGAGCTGTGTAGCGTAGACATGATTGCTCGGATTGTAGTCAACCACGTAACAGACCAGCTTGTACACGTCCTTGACTGTGGCGCCGGCCGCCTCAAGTGCACGAGCAAGATTCTCCAATGCCAAGTCAACCTGCTCGCCGACGTCTTCAGGGAACACACCGTTCTCGTCGCAGCCGACCTGGCCCGCCGTAGCGACGGTGCGACATGGTCCAGTCGTGGTGAGAACATGCGAGTAATATGGTGGTGGTTCGTAAAGCTCTGGCGGATTGAGGTGGTGCAGACTGGGAATGGACTTTGTAAAGGGAGACATTGTTGATTGAACTCGAAAAATATCTTGCTAACCAAAGGCGGCCGTTGTAGAAGTGATTTTGCGCTGAGCAGGGTACTCAATAGATGTCTGTTTGACACTTGCTTAACGGCAGACCACGAGCACTTAAGTACTGGATATTCTCCTGGGGAAGACATGAGATTGGGTGTGAACAATATACACCATTGAAGCTCACTTCCCCGCCTAAGGCGCTTAGATAAAGTTCTCAGCGCCGAGAATTTTATCTCAGCGCTTAGATAAAATTATCAGCGCTTCGACACCTCGGTTTGACCTATATGCATACCGAGGATATACCTATATAACCTGAGGGGTTAATGAGGTTTTTAAGACGATTTGCAACGGGGGAAGCCATGATTGAATGCAAGGCGGTATCCCCTGTTGATCTTGGAACCTCCTGGGCAAAACAGGGAAATAACCCAGGAACTTGACTGCTCTAGAGGATGAACAAAATCTTTGAGTTCGCATGCCCTGACAGCAATTGTATTCACTCAGAGGTGGGAGAGTAATATCTCGATTGTGTTATCTTCCTATCCCCTGATGGGAGTAAATTCCTCCTTGGATCATTATTTCTTGCCAATGGATAATGGCAAACCTGAGTTTTGAGACATTCAAACTTGAAGTGATGCGGCCCATTAGACTGAAGCACGGCCGTTTAGATATGGCGAGCTGACTTGATTCCTGATTTGGATGACGACCGCTTAGGACTTGGTAATCATGGTCCGTAGGTATCCTCGATATTTTGAAGCTACAGAGGTGGGTCTCAGGGTCCTCACTCAGAGACCACCTCCTCACTCTGCTGATGCTGAGTTATGCCACGACGTCGAGGCGAACCCCATCGTAGGCTCACTTCGAAAGCGACCTCACCATCGCCGAACCGTGGGTTAACGTTGAGCGACAGCAGAAATCGTTTCGCAGCGACGAATGTAGCATATGCTGAGATGAAGGAGAGAACAGTAAGGGTGACACTTTTATGAAGTTAGTATCAAACGTAGCTTGAATGTCTATATATCAAAGAGAAAGAAGGGTATGCGTCAAAGACACACGTAGGCACTCACCCGTAAAAGACTCCTAGGTAGATCAAGATCTCTCTGAACACCTGCATCTTGAGGGCCCATTTCTGGCACTCCTCCATCGACCCAGAAGCTCGAGGCAACATATCAACGCGGTAATCACCATCAGGGTAGCCATCACCGGGATCAGGCCTATTGACAAAACGGCAATAATCAGGCGAGTAGCCAGACACGAGCCGCGCGACAACCGCGACGACCACGTAGGCGAAGAATCCAAGTACAATAGCATTAATGACGGAGTAGAAGGGTTTGCGGGTGCACCAGAGGCTGATGAAGTTGCCGGCGCAGAAGACGGTGGACAAGGTGCCCTACCAAAGCACAGATCAGCATGCACATTCATGGATTTTGACAGGAAGCGAGGGAAGGACGAACCGTCCAGAGCATTAGGCCTTGGAAATCGCTCATCTGCCAGTCGCCGTAGTCGAAATTCGAGCTCCCGTATTCCGCAAGCACCGTTTCGGCGAACAAGAAGGCCAGCGTGGCGACGCCGGCAACGAGCGAGATGGAAAACCCAGGGAAGAGGAGCTTGTAGTGCGTCGAAGACGGCGATGGCTCGGCCACGTTGCCTTCTTCGGCCAGGACTTGGCGTTCGTCTGCGGGAGACGGCGTTCTACCAGCCGCGTCGTCGCGCTCGTTCGAGGTTGACCCTAGGAGAGGCGTCGTCTCCTCGGGCCGACGGTCAGGGCTTATTGAGTTCATTGCAACGGGCTGCTAAGAAATTCGGCGGATGTCAAGCACCAAGGTTTTAAGATTGAGGTTGGAGAGGGAGAAACAAAATCACCAAGAATGAAGTCAGATTGGAAGGATTTGAGAATCCTGGCTGACATGAGGCTAGGCAGACACGCGCCATCGATCCTCCTGTCCGTCCTCTTCCGCGTTTCAGCCAGGGGCGCAGCACATTCCGCTCTGAAAAGGAATGGCCCGTGATTACAAGCTTCTCTTAATTAATCCTCAAGAAGAGCGCTCAACCGAGTCTGGTCCTTTGAATGGTCAATACTTCCAGGATCTGGACATGGCCTGTCGAAAGCAACGGGTTTGCTTTGGGTAATGACGTACCTATTTTGTACCCAGAGCGACGGCTGCTTTGTGAACCACGACAGCTCGGCAGCAAAGGATGCGGCAGCCTATGCAGGTCCGCCGTGACAACCATCATCGTCTTTGACATGCGCAGTCTGCGTTAAGGTCTGCTCAGTAACAGCTGTCAATCAACTGCAATTTGGCCGAAATTGAATTGAATTGATTGATTAGCAAGCCTGGCTATTCCCCTAGGAAGCCGCAGAGCGCTACGTACTGTTCCCATGCCCACCAGCCTTAGCATGATGGCTCGTGACTAGTCCCCTAGTTCCTAAGCGTCACAGGAACTAACCTAACTAGTACCTACTCATGTAAGCACGGGTTCACATCTGACAATCCTTGTAGCCTTAGGCATCCAACTAGTCAGCACAGCGCTGGGCTGCTTATGGCTTCGGCAATCTGTCCTCGTAATTAGCATATCCTTCAGCTCGGGATTCCCATGGACGCACCATGACTATCCGCCCTACGGTCCCCATTCAGCAGTAGCCTGCCAGCCTTGGGGCCACAGCTGAGTTGGGGC
The DNA here is from genome assembly GCA_033030565.1 of Fusarium nematophilum. NCBI lineage: Eukaryota > Fungi > Ascomycota > Sordariomycetes > Hypocreales > Nectriaceae > Fusarium > Fusarium nematophilum. The sequence goes on from JAVIXY010000136.1 coordinate 103,373, forward strand.
AGACCAGTCGAGAACTGCCTTTTTCTTCCCTCTTCCGCCAGCTCCCCAATAATCGCTCCACTCTCACTCCTTATCATCTATTCTTGCCCCTCTCGTCTTGTCCTCTCTTCTTCACCCGATCGCATTGCTGCGTTGGTGCCGTCTTGTTGTGCCCACGACTCAATTCTGTGACGTTTAAATCCCATCGGCGCCATTCGAGCTGACGGGAGCGGGGCAGCACGAACCCTGTGTGAAAGCCGTACCCTCCGATCTGCTTCTAATTGCTCCTCCTCCCACCCCACCACCAACCTCGACGTCTCCCAGCGGCCTGTTTTCGCGACTCGGATCCTTCCTCTCGCCTCGCGCTGGCCATCGGCATCATGCCGGCCATGGATCCTCCCGCGGCTACACCGGGCCCGATTCCCGAGATCAAGCGCTCCTTCACCTTCCCGGCGCCCCAGGTCAAGATTGATGAGATGGACGGAAACCCGCCTCCTCTCGTCCACCACCTGTAGGTCGCACGTCCCGCGCGCCTCCAGCCCCGTCGCGAAGCCTGGCTAACGATGCCTTCATCATGCTAGCACCGACCCCATGCCGACGAATCGATATGCGAGCCCCATGCGCCACCACAAGCGAACCCCGAGCGCCCATCGCCAAGTAAAGGCACGAGCCCGTTACCTGCCCTGAGCCCAGTCCGGGTAAGAGTTGATATACGATGCGGGTGCTCATCATTGCAACAGGAGACACTGGATGCGCAGACCCAGTTCTCCAACGAAGACGCCGATCGGAGAACTCATCATCGCGTAAACCGGTTCACTATCTTGGAGGAGATTGGGAGAGGATCCTACGGCGCCGTCCACCTAGCTACGGACCAGTTTGGTCACGAATACGTGAGCCGTCCCTAAAAGTTGACAGCTCGACTGCGACACAACTAGCACCTCTTATCGAATTCTCTGACACTCTGCTGCTAGGCCGTCAAAGAGTTCTCCACCTGCGAAAGCGCGCCCAGTCAAATATCCTCCGACTTGGCCCACGAGGGCCCAGGCGCTTTGGTCCTGGGGCACCACTAAATGCTGGCCTTCGCAAAAGCGAGAGCAAGGACGCCCTGTTCCTCATCCGAGAAGAGGTTGCCGTCATGAAGAAGCTAAACCACCCGAACCTGGTCCAGCTGATCGAGGTTCTGGATGATCCCGAAGAAGATTCGCTCTACATAGTCATGGAGATGTGTAAGAAGGGTTTCATCATGAAAGTCGGCTTGGACGAGCAAGCTGAGCCGTTCGAGGAGGAGAAGTGCCGCTTCTGGTTTCGTGACCTCATCCTTGTTATCGAGTACTGTAAGTCATTTCCGCGCGGCGCCGCATATCTGCAACTAACCCCAAAATCAGTACACGCTCAGGGAGTCATCCATCGAGACATCAAACCGGACAACCTGTCTTGGCCGACGATGACGTTCTTAAAGTCGTCAATTTTGGAGTGTCGGAGATATTCGAGAAGCCTCAAAATATGCGTATATCCAAGTCGGCAGGCTCCCGCGCCTTCCTGCCCCCAGAGCTTTACGGCAAGCGCGGTGAAGTATCTGGCACGGCGGCCGACATCTGGTCGATGGGCGTCTCGCTCTTCTGCCTCAAGCATGGGTGCATCCCGTTCAACCGAGACGGTATGCTGGATATGTATGACGCCATCAAGTCGGACGAGCTGCAGACCCCTCAAGATGAGAATCCCGACTTCGTCGACCTGATTCACAAGCTGTTGGACAAGAACCCCGAGACCCGTATTACAATGGACCAGATTCGAGTCTGTCACTCCGAAACCGGAGCCTCGTGCACGGAACGCTGACTGGCTTCTCAGAATGATCCATGGGTGACTTGTAATGGGGCCGATCCCTTGCTCTCCGCCGAGGAGAACTGTGCCGACATGATAGAACCCCCAAATGAGTTAGAGGTCAGCCGGGCCTTGACCAGGAAATTCAACCATTTGCTCTGTGTTATGAAGGCCATCCGCAAATTCAGAGCCACGCTCGATAGGAAGCGATCTGCGGCCGCCGCCAGGTCGCTGAGCGTGAGCCTTACCACTCCCACTCCCCAGCGTGTCATCGACTCCAAGCATGTCACCAAGGCCGAGGTCATTGCTGCACTTCTCTCTGAAAGAAGAAAGGTCCGCGCTCTGAATCTCGAGGGTAACATCAGTAGCGATTTATAGAGCAATGACCGCGATATAAGTGAGCAGGAGACGAGGTTCCTAGGGATTAGCACGGGAGCTCGAGATAACTTCGCTATGGACGAGGCAATGCTTGTTAAAGTGAGAGGTTAATATAACTAATCTTGTTAATTAAAGGTTAAAGAATTAATATATAGAAATGAGGAAAGGGCTAACTTTATAACTAGT